>VXBI01013049.1:1185572-1232641 GCA_013397375.1 Toxostoma redivivum
CCTTCCTTCCTTCCTTCCTTCCTTCCTTCCTTCCTTCCTTCCTTTCCCTACCCACAGCAAACCTAACCCAACAGAGATTCCAGCTACAGCCAGTCAGTTTTGTACAGTGAATGTAGCTGGGTTCAGTTACAAAATGAGTGGTGTGGAAATCCTTCCTCACATGGTGGAGAAGTACTGACATCTCTAGCAAATGGGATTATCTGTAATGAGATTACATACAAAGAGATTAAGATGTGAACTGACACTCCTAGGAGATACAAAAGAGGCTCCTGAGACAACAGAGAAATGAGGTGTCAGAAGCAGAAGGTGGAATTGCTTCCTTGAGAAGGTTTTTCATGATAATGATAATGATCTTACCCGTATAATAGCGCCTTTCATCCAGNTACAAAGCATCCACACACAAATGACTTTATCATCCAGTATGCTCTTCTAGCTTACTCTTGACCCTATGCATTGTCCCATCCTTCCAACAAACAGCTCCATTGCCCACCAGGCTGGTGGCAGCAGGTGCATGAGCAGTTGCACAGTCCCATATCGATGCTTCTGTCCCCTGGAAGGTGCCAACCACATCCCAGGCTGGCATGGAGATAAAAGGCATGAGAGACTTTATGCACCAGGGTTTTCTGGGCTTGAAATATACAGGACACTCATATTCATGGCTAAAGATTAATGCTGCACTCTGGACCCATCTTCACTTTTTCCACCTCCTCTTCCCTAGCTGGGATGTTGGCAAATGAACTGGAGAGCAGAGGGCAATTGCCCTTGAACCTTAAAAAAATGCAAAATATAGAAGGAGATGAAACTTGTGGCGCTTCCTTCTGCCTGTACAGTTAAACCCCCTACAATGAAAGGACAGGGGTGACATTTGCGTATTGGAATATAGGTAGAAGTCTCTTCTTTGCTCCTGGAAGATAAACAAAATGAGAAGTAGGTGAAGTGAGAAGTACCAGCACATCACTGCCAATTTATGGCACTTGAAAGAAAAATCTAATCTGTGATTTACTCATTTAAGTGCAATTTCAGTTCACCTACAATGTCATGACCTTCTTGATGATAGTTATATATGGCATGAGGCATGGATAGAATGAAGCTCTTGCATATGTAGAAATGGGTTAAAAAATGAACGTTCTGTCCACCCTACTTTACTACTGCTATGATTTAGTAAAAAACTAGTTGCTGTCAGATCCAGTAATTTGAGTCTCATCTTACAACGAAGTATATATGCTGATGAAAAGCTGCTTTAGCAGCAGAGAGACTGCTAATTGTTTGATTATACAGGTCTTCACATTAATGAAGCACTATTCCATGGATTTGGAGCATGGCGTGCAACCAAATTACCACCCCAGCACTCAAGCTGTGAAATCTGATTATTCATTAGCCAGTCAGTGAGTGGTACAAACATCTTTTCTTTTTTCAAACCGTCAAAGGAGAGCTACTGCTTTTTTTTCTCCCCACTCTTCCCTTTAAGGCTATAAGAGTTTGGACTTTTATCAATGATAGTAGCTTACTTAAGAATTTAAGGATAAACATGTTATGTAAAGGGGGCCTCGTTTTTCTCCAAACTGTGCTCTTCTTGCATAATTTATCCCTTATGTTTACTTAGTCCTGGCCTCCCCAGAGCCTGTCACTAACTGACAATCGTGGTGCATTTAATGAATTGAGAGTAGACTATACCCTCCTTAATTGACAAGAGTTACTAAGAGATAAGGAATCAAAATGGGGAAAGCTCACAGTGCATCTGCCTCTAGCAGGCAGACCTGACTGAAGACGGATGGTTGTGAAAGTAATTTTGAAACTTCTTTTTATCATCTTTTTTATATAAACTTGAATTTTTTTAAGGGGAAATTTCTCTCTCACATAAACAATGAAATGGAGAAAAAAAAATAATTGCATGCTATTAGCAAAAAGGCCTTCCTTCCTTCCTTCCTTCCTTCCTTCCTTCCTTCCTTCCTTTCCCTACCCACAGCAAACCTAACCCAACAGAGATTCCAGCTACAGCCAGTCAGTTTTGTACAGTGAATGTAGCTGGGTTCAGTTACAAAATGAGTGGTGTGGAAATCCTTCCTCACATGGTGGAGAAGTACTGACATCTCTAGCAAATGGGATTATCTGTAATGAGATTACATACAAAGAGATTAAGATGTGAACTGACACTCCTAGGAGATACAAAAGAGGCTCCTGAGACAACAGAGAAATGAGGTGTCAGAAGCAGAAGGTGGAATTGCTTCCTTGAGAAGGTTTTTCATGATAATGATAATGATCTTACCCGTATAATAGCGCCTTTCATCCAGAAAGATCCCCAAAGAGCTGTACAAATGCCGTACACTAGTTCTTTTCAGACCATCATGGAAATGCTTCCACCTCTGGTCGGAGTACAGCAGCTGTTTAACCACACACAAGCTCACCTCACATAGCAGCGCTGGGCAGGAGCTATTAAGATAAAGGCTGATCTCAGGGAAAATTCCGGACACCAAAATATAACTATATAAATCTCAAGTCTGAGTCATTCCACAAAACTGTATTTTGGATTTGGGCTTTCATTTATTTGGTGTTTTTCCCCCTTGCTTTTCACTATTTACACTGACATGTTTAAATAAGAATATTGAATTAGTTTTTTTAATGTTCATTAAAAATTAATTTGTTTTCTTCCTCAAATATTGTGCTGGAAAAATGAAAGCAAATATGAAAGAACAAAGCTGTTGAAATTTTGGTTGAAGCTTTGACCCTATTTAGGCTTGCATCTGGCTGTGCAGTGCATCGACTGGCCATTGCCAAGCAGATGATAGACAGATGAGACCCATGTATGCCTGCTGGTGGACACAGTTTTAAAAACAAGACATCTCAAGTTTGACTGACAAGGCTGTGATGGAAGCCACCCAAACCAGTGCAAACTGAGGAGAGATCTCTCCCAAAAGTAACCTTTGAGTCTGGGGTGCTTCAGTTTTCATATCACAGAACACTAAGGTACCTACTGAGCCTTTTAACTTTTCTCTGTAAAGCTGCCTGGCAACAACTTCACATGAAAAGCCTCAGCACACAGGCAGTAGATGTTGTCCAGAAGAAAAAAGTGATTAAAAAACCCCTTCTGTGCCCGCTCATAGCTCATCAGAAGAAATATCTGTGCTTCAGGCATGGCTTGAAGACATGAGAGCAGCATAGGCGTTCCTCAGATACAGCTCCTCTCTCTCTGAGTGCTAAATTACCATTCTTGTTCTTAGTAGATTTTATTAGTCTTCTTGTCAGTCTTATAAATGGAGTTTAACAGGAAAACAAAATGTATTTAGACAATATGGTCTATATGGCTTTGCAGCTAAACAAGTCTCACTGTCAGATTCTTTCAACTCTCTGGCAAAAAGGATAATGAGACGTTTTGCTTGCTCCTCTGCTCCCATGTTTACTCTGCCAAGCAACCACTAGCATCAATGCCCAAAGGAAAACTTACTTTCAGAGAGGGGGCTTAGTACTAACCCTGGATATTATTCTCCTCCTTCCAGCCTTCAAGCCAAGAAGCCTTAAGTTAAGATTACTCCTTCACTGGTTGCCAGGTACCAGGGGAGCTGCTAGCTGCTCACTACAGACCATGGTGCAGCATCCTCCAGCTGTCTCTTCCCTGTGAAGGAGCCCGGGACCTCAGCCCCTACCAACACCTGACAGCCCTGCCATGACTCCACAGCTCTGAAAACACCCCTCTGTGGTCCAGTGTCCCTGTTTGCAGCATGGATAATGATGCTATTTATCCTGGCAGGGGTGGCTTTTATTTCTCCGTCAGTCACAGTGCACAAAAGAAATATACGCATCCTTGTAGCATCCCTCAGGCATCATAGATTGTTAAAACCAATACAAATTAGAACTATTTCACCCACTGCTGCTGCCATTGGTAAGCTACCACCAACCTCCTGAGAGCACTGTATCAACAGAAGATCTCCTTTGCTCCTCCACATTTGAACTCTATCCTCTCACCCTGGATGAAAACCCAGAATCTATTGATGCCAACAATGCTGTCCTCATAAATGAAATTATTCTATCTTTTTTCACTTTTTTTTAAACTGAGTATTTTGAGCACTACTTTTACTTTTCTAAAGACACTTGCCAGTACAAACATATCATTTTAGGCTTTGGGGGCTTTTTCCTCTACCTTTATAAGATAATATTGGCAAAACACCTGTGTTTGACTCAGTTGTCCTAAAATAAAGCTGCTTTGACTGATGTAGCTTGGTTCACATGAATGGCACCCCCAGACTCCTGACATCACTTGTTTTCTGCCACAGGCTGTAGCTACCCAAGGAAGGTTTAGCTCACCTAATCATCCTGACAAGGTCCACCCTAGGACTTGTAAAGGGCTAATAAGCCTGGCTCTAAGCTCCCCCATGCTTTGGGACTTCTCCAGGAGGAGTCAGGTGGGGAAACCAGCCTCTTGCCTTATTCAGTGTGGTGAGCATCTGAGGCATCTGGCCTCTCAGCCAGCTCAGGTGCACCATCAGCTGTCCTGCCCTGGCTCAGCACTCCTCCCATCCTGCCCCAGTACACAGATACTCATGGCAAAACCCATCATGTCTCAGAGTGGACAGGAATCCATTACTCACTGAAGAGGGTCCTGCTTATCACTCTTGCTCTGCAGCATTCAATAATTTTGATCTCTGTCTGGGCTACCAACAAGCACTTCCAGTCCAAAGCAAGAAATGCAGCAGCTTTCATCACCCGCACAGAAGCTTTCATTTTAAAAATAATGCCTTTCAATGTCAGCTTGGCCAACAGCTGCTTCTAGAAGATTAGAGCTTTTCTCTGCCTTCTCTGGCAACCCAGATGGATTTGTTTGCCTAGTTTACATTGCACTGCATTGTTCAGCTATCTGTAAGCGTGATCAGTGCTGGCTTCCAATATTTCAAAGCCTGTGGCATCATCATCATCTAATACCAATTATGGGGGAAAAAAAGCCTCTTCCAAGTAGCAGCTGTTGAGTTTGGGAGGGGTGATGGGGTACTCTTTGTTCTTTCACACTTAATCAGCAAGATGAGAGGTATTGGAGCTCACATGACACAGCACTTTTAGGACAAGAGACTACATCTGGTCTGTTCCCAGGATTTTCCTGGGTACCTATCCCAACAGTGTCTGCAGTGGCACTTCTACATCAGGATGATCACAGCTTTCCAGGAAAGTACAATATAGCAAAACTAACTCTTCCTGACTGGCTTCGTGTGCTTTTCGTGTCAGGTTCACACCATAATACACCACATCCTGCTCAAAGCAAATGAACTGATGCACAATTGTTTGAGAAGAGAAAAATTACATTGAAGGTTTCAGCAACCCCTTCATGCTTCTGTTTATCCCTTCAAGCTCTCTTAGAGTATGATTAGCATGTGCTTAGATGTCTCCTGCAACACATTCAGGGGGGACAAACAAGCACAGATCGTCAGGTCCCCCCAGAACTGTTTCTTTGCCTCCAACTCAGCAGCTAAGTCAATATATTAAGAACCACCATCAGCGGCCTGTTTTTTTGGAGCTGCTGAGCACCCACAAGTGCCAGAGATATCACATACAGATTCTCCCTGCTCAGCTTCTTTCCCAGAAGTTTTCACAGCTTTTTTTATTATCTTGTCTCTTCCCTAGTCTGCATTAACTTGTGGGCGTTGACATGTGTACTTCACTGTAGGGAACATAGTCCAGTCACTCTGCAGACACAGTCCATGACAGATCAAAATGCCTGTAACAATATGGATTTTCCTTGACTTCAACTTATGTCACAACAAAGCTCTTCATGAGACATTTGGCAGAGATGTTGTCCAGTCAAGAAAACATTTCATAACTTGGGGACAATAAACAGCCCTATTATATATGCTGCTACTTCTTTTCTTTGTTTTGTTTACAAGACATTTAACACAAGCATATCTGCTTCTCTGTGATTCTTCATTTTTCTTGTTATTTCCAGGTATTAGGAGCAGTTAATTTCCACCTGCAAATCAACTGTTTTTATGCATATCCACGCAAGGCCCAATATATTTTGAAAAGGCAAACGCAAATCATGGGGAAAACTCTCAAGCATTTGAGATACAGACCCTAAATAAGTGCAGCCCACAAACTGAGATTGTGATTTTGGATAGGAATCAGTGCTCAATCTGGAGTAGCATTTGCACCACCAGATGTCATAAAACTTGCTATTCTACATTCCTTATTCTGGAAAGTGCTACATCTGGCTCAGGAACACATCAAAAGCTATGTCTACACAGTGTTTTGCAGGCAGACTCAAGCTTGATTTGACCACACTTCAAGCCAGCCAGGAAACATGTGGCTACACCAGTTCGGTGCCAAACCTCAGAGAATCTTCCCAGATGAGTAAAACTGTGTATGAGAACAGTCAGAGCTCAGAGCAAGTGCCTGCCTCCCTGCAAAATGTGTGGATATAACAGGCTCAAATTTTCAGGAAAACTCCATGGGGTTTTTTGCTTTACCTTCTCCATCTACATGGCTGGTAGCTACAGTAAAGAAATTTTCTTCTCATAAATCAGTAATTTCCTCTAAAATTCTTTTCTACAATGAGAAAAGGTGCTTTTATGAAGAACTGTGAGAGCTTGACCAACATGCACCTGCTTTATGGGAGTCCTCTCGGCAAGACCCACAGATGAGAGCAATCTGAGACATAAAACCTCAGTTCAAACCAGTGGGAAGAATTAGGGCCTTTGAAACTCTTTGTCCAGTAGCTCTCAATTGTTTGCATGCTTCTGAAGCCTTTCACGTGTTTTGGAAGCAGATGCTTTTTTCAGGTGTTCAGATAGTATTCCAGGTTGGTTTCTGAAAAATTATCAACAAGTGCCACATAAGAAGTTGGACTGTGGTGAACCAGAACAAACTTGGTGTGGGTGATCTATTCCTCATCATAGCTAAATTACTATTAGTCTTTATAAAATGTATGCTAAAACTCAGCCCCACTAGTTTAATGAAAGATTGAAAAGTTATGATTTATGCAAGCTCAGTTACCATATAATATGGTGCAGACTGCATCTATTTATCACCTATTTCATGTGTTTGCAAGCAGTTTGAGTTTTCCTTTTCCTCCCAGATACTGCATTTGGATAGAAGTCAAAAGTTTATTTAAAACATGAGAGAATCACTGCAGAAGCAGAGAAGCAAAATGGTGTCATGTCCTCAGTTTTGTCATGCAGTGAAGCAGCTTCCAGGCCTGGAGAAGATGGAAAACCTTAGTTTAGGCTATTTCATGGAGTCTGCTCAGGCTGGTGATGGGCTCCAACAGCTTGAGACCCACCTGATTTCTGATGGTCCTCCTCCAACACTCCCTTCATGGGAGAGATGAACTTCCTCCACTTCCATGTGTTTTCCAAATGCATTCCAGGCACTTTGTAAGTTGCTGGTAAAGAAGTTGCTGTGAACCCTGACCCAAAACCACTTTTTTGTATGAATGCAAACCATGGAATACCAACCAGATGGACTATGTTTGAAGGACAGTAGTGAAGACACTCTGGCTTTGCACAACAATGAAGCATGGGGCCTTTTTGGTCTCCTTGTAGGGAAGTCAACAGTCTGATCTCCCCACCTGCATTTAGGAGGGGACTTTTGCCTCATGAAATAAGCTTGGTGTGTGGGTTTGTTTATGCAGACTTCAGCATAACTTATTTCCTCGGGTGAAAGCTGTTTGCCCAGACTTAGACAGTACAAATGCATGTGATTTACAATGAATTCAGTGGGAAGTCAGCATCTGGATCTGCAGTATTTCAAATTATTGCTTAATACTGAGAATGACGTGCCTCAGCTTTTGAAGTGTTTTGTGTGATATATCCAAAGGAAATTTTCAGGCTACTGAGTTATCATTGCTAAACTACTGCAGCTACTATCTGTCCTAACATTTCACTGTAACAAGGTCATATTGAAGTTACCAGCCAGGAGGGTCTTGCAAGACTTCCTTAAATCAAAGTGTGGATGAACACCAAAAACAACTCCAAATTTTGTCACTCCATTGATGGATTTTGGGAATAATCCATTTCTCCTCCAGCCCAACCATCCTGAGACACTGGATAATATAACTTGCACTTCTCTCTGGCTTAAACTTGCTACCAGCCATCAAAACACTTGCACAACATTTTATTGATCAAATCTCTTGGAAATGCGACTTTCCCAAATAAAGTTCCAGCATGACAGAGGTAGCAGAAAGGAGCTAGTCACACCAAGGCAGAGCAGTTTCATTTCTTACTTATGGAGTCACCATTAATGTACTACTGTCACCTCTCTCAAATTTAAGGGCCCTAAAAAAACAATGGCAATGTGTTGCCGTAGAGAAGAACCGTCCAGAGTTCTCTGGATGACACTAAACAGTCCATGTCTTTATTACACTGGTAGGAGACTTCTCCTAAGGCAGATGTACAATAATTGCTACCAGCCCCAGAAAAATCCCAGCAAGCACCAAAGATTAAAACAGGCACAGGAGACATTTGAAGACACATATGGTACAGAGGGGGAATTTGACCATGCTTTACAATCATCTTCTGGCATTTGTCTCCAAGACAAGGCGAGTAAGCATGCCAGCAGCTCAAGACTGCTGTCTCAGGCCCAGGTGAGGAGCACAAAGGGAGATGTTTCCTGGCCCTGGGACCAGCAATAAAGCACTGAACTTGGATTTACTGAACTAAAACCATCTTAAAAGTGGTAGCAATTCCATGTTCTTTCAGCATTGAGGACTCCCCTCTCATGCAGTGAAAGATCTCTTGAGGTAGTAAAGACCTATGGAAGTCGATAAAGAGGTAGGGGGCTTTTAACTTCTGCCTGTGAGAAAAAAAAATTGGAAAGACCACTTGAAAGATTACTTTCAGACAAGTAAGGAGTGAGGTCCTCTTGAGCACCTCTAAGCAGAAGACAGCAGTAGTCATACGATAAAATATTATAGATTCATCTACTTCCCAGAAAGTTATGTTCAGTAGGTATTTACGGATCTAATTTCTCTCTTTAGTTCTTTTTCATCAGGATAAATGTTATGAACTTTAAGAGACATGAAGTTGGAGAGCGGAGGCAAAAGAAATATAGATGAATTTCAAGGTAAAAAGTACACTCCATCCTCAATTCACTCAGCTTAAGTACTTTATGAATATGTGAACAGCTGGTGATTTTGCATATTGCATCATCTGCACCATGGTAGGGAGGTAGAGAGATATGGATGATAACAAGAGGCTTTGGGACTTTGTGGATATAAATCAGATATCCTAGTATAAGGGTAGATTTTATACTAAAGTTTTTTGCTTTTTTATTTGACTTTTTGTCACAGTGCTGGTTATTATCATTTCCTTTTAAAGAAAAAGGCAAGCCATGTCTCCAACAGAAATAAGAACAATGCCTCTTACTGGAGTTCCATGAATCCACTTCGATGTCACTTGAAAGACTCCTGAGGAGTCGAGCTGCTTGGTTTCTGTGAGACAGCCCAGGAGTCTCTCTCTGTCCAGCTCACGCAGCTAAGTTAAGCTCTTATTAAACTCAGTTGTTATTTTTCTAACAGATTCTTAATTACTGTTTTTTGAAGCAACAATCATCCCACGCTCCGCATTCGCTTTGTTTCTCCACCTCTTCGTGCGGTGCAAGCATGTGGGCAAAGCGTGGGAGGCTCCGAGAGCCCAAGCAATTGAAAATTGATGCGGCACTTTAAAATAAAGGAATGATCCTTATTATAAGAGGGGAAAAACAAAGTAGCACACTGAGATAAACAAAGACGCACAGACAATGCAAGGAAAATAATATTAGCAGATGTTGAGCCAGCCGTTAATGATCTGTTTTATATTTAAATCTATCGCTTGAATGCTGGAGCCAGAACACCAAGGAGCGAGAAAGAAGCCTGGCAGCAGCCATGCACTTCACTTTTATTGCTCTGACTCCAGTCATTGATGTTGACTTTTTAAGTTATCAGTATAAATTTTTTTCGCATGCAAATGGAGTGCTGATGGAAAAGCGGTGCTGATGGCCCTGGGAGAGGGAAGGGCTCTTCCTGCAGACCAAGCACAGCAAACTCCTGAGCATTGCAGCTCTTCTGAGGAACAATGCTCAGAGCTTGTAAGGCCTGGACCAGACCCTTTGTGTAAGAACCATGCAGGAGATCAAAGACGTCTGCAACGAGCAGCTCCCTGGCTCTATTTTGGCTTGGCAGGCAGGCTGGCAGAGAGCACATTCCTGCTTTTGAGACCTGTATAGCTCATGCTGGGTGACAGGCCCTAGAGCTGCCTTTCATACTAATTCCTCCCTACAAACCATACCTCAGTTTTCAGCAACAGATTACACAAGACATGTTTATTGCAAAGCAACATGATGGATAAAAACTGGAGGCAGAAAAGCTCCCTCATGTATTGTTCATTCAGGGTCAAACATTCAATTGCAAACCTGTGAGCAGCCACAGAAGAACTAAATGTCATATTATGTCTCAAGATCAAACTTCAGCTAATTTAGACAACACCAGAGAGTGCTGGATCTCATTTCACCCTATTCTAACACAGATCCTCTCCTCTTGCACCACTGTGAGGAGGAAGCCAAGTGCTTGAGTCTGCACAGGACTACAGTGCCCTTTACTCAAGTTCTACCCCAAAGAATGGGGACCTGAGAACCTGTCACATCCTGCAATGCTGCACCACCTGTTTGGATTAGACACATCCAGTGGAGGCAGTCAGCTTGGCTGCTATTCCAGGGTTTGGCTTCTTGGTTTATTCCAGAGTTTCTTTCTTTGAGTTTCCTCTTGTCTTGCATTAGATGACTTCCCTGACCTCACTCACCTGCCCCTGGAGCAGCTTCTAACTATTGGCCATATACTCCTCTTCTTGATATTGACAATTTCATCTGCATTCCCTAACAAATACAGCACTTCTACCTTTCAGGGTGGTATTTCCTGCTTATGCTATATTTAGTACTTTGGTAAAACCTCCTAAATCAGCGCTCCTGAGGAGCAGGCACTATCCAGACAATCTGTTAGTAACACAGCTGTCTGCTTGCTGTCAGTCTGACATAGACATGGAACTGAAAAAAATCAATCTGAATGGAAAGGGCATTGCCCCAACATTTCCCCCTGCACTTCTCAGAATCAAAGGAGGTGTTCTAGGCTGCTCATAACTTTTGAGCCAGCTGCAGACTACCTGGATAAGACTGCTGCTGTTAACCATCTTGTGTGCCTTCAGTGGCAGGGATGTCCTCCCTAGATTCTTTCAGGATCAACTAGATACTGATTCTCCATGAAATTATTGGATCTGTGAGGCTGTTTGACTCTGACTGTCATAAACATGGCATTACAAACTATTATGTATACTAACATTTCACTCCAATATACCACCTAACTTAGAGTAGTGATACAGTTGCTTTTAGGTTATTTAAAAAGAAAATCTTAATCAGTTTCATTCTTGCCCCACTGATTTTGGATCAACATGTGTTTTTCAGTTAAGACAAAATTTCACTCAAGATATGGTCTGGAAGCAAGAAAATTTGTTGCAAGTTCCACATGTTCTGCTCCACTGCCCGTCCAGATGAACCACCTTGGGCTTCTGTGCAGTCCTGAACCAAACAAATTGGATCCAGTGTGAAGTCAAGCACTTTATAGTTGTTCACCATGACACTACAGGTACTTTCAGCCATCACATTGAAATCTTGCCACTGAAAGGTACCAGGTTTGCCTTAAAAAAACATTAAAATTAGCCATTACATAGTTTCCATACTCATTTAACTATGTATTGATGCCAGTAACAATCTTGATGTTATTGGTCCAGAATCTTCTTCAAGCGAAAAGTAATTTCAATCACCCGATGGAGTAAGGATTCTTTCCATACCGACCTCCTCCCAAATGACTGAAGGTCCCCCACTTTTCAGAAACAAGGAAGGCTTAGCCAGCTTCAAAAGCTCTTCTAATTTGAATGATGTAGAACTGCTAATTTTAAAAAATATATTAAGTTTTAATGTTTTTTAACATTCAGCAATGCTACTTCTGACCTTACATGTGTACCCCAGCAGCACAGAAAAAACAGACTCACAGCTCTTTGGTTTACCCTTTTCCATAGCCTACTAGATGCCTGTGTTTGCAATTATCTCCCAGTGAACAGTCATGTAAAGTCAAAGGAAACAGAAAACAGATCTGTGATTTGATCTTTCCAGTCTCCACACTTCAACAACACATTGCATTGCAAGTCACTGTTTTGGATGCTAGTACTTGGTAGTGAACAATTGGGACATTATTGCATCCATTATATATTAATAAGAGAATTGTGTATCCTATTTTTCTTCCCTTTCTTTCCTCTCCTAACCTTTTTATGTTAATTAACAAGGCAATAAACATGTAAAACTTAAAAACCACAGAAGTGGAAAACTGATAAAGGCTTCTGAAATGATACGGAGGAAAAAAAAAGAAGCAGTGAACCAGAAGAACATATAAAGTTATTGCCATTGAGCTTTGCAGAGAGCAGAAAAATTGAAAGAATAATAAATAACAAGGTAAATTACGTTTTCCAGCAAGAACTGCATCCAAGGTGAGCCCAGCTAACTTAAACACCCTGCCATAGATACAAAGAATGGCTTGGGTTGAAAGATATCTAGTTTCTACCTCTTTGCCATGGGCAGGGGTGTCATCCACGAGACCTGGTTGTTTGAAACTTCATCCAGTCTAGCCTTGAATGCTTCCAGGGATGGGGCATCCACAACTTTGGGCAACCTGTTCCAGTGCCTCACAACTGTCACAATAAAGAATTTTTCCCTAATATCTAATCTAAACCCACCCTCTATCAGTTGGAAACCATTTCCCCTTGTCCTGTCACTGCATGCCCCTGTGGAAAGCTGCTCTCCCACTCTCCTGCAGGCCCTTCAGGTACTGGAAGGTGCTGAAAGGTCTTCCAGGAGCCTTCTCTTCTGCAGGCAGAACAGCCCCAGCTCTCTCAGCTTGGCTTCGTGGGAGGTCCTCCAGATCTCTCCTGATCATGGCTGTGGCCCTCCTCTGGACTGGCTCCAGCAGGTCCATGTTCCTCTTACACTGAGACCCCAGAGTGGGGTCTCATGAGAGCAGAGTAGAGGGAGGGAATCCTCTCTCATCTTTCTGGCTACACAGAATGCAGCTGACTTTCTGGGCTGCAAGTGCTTATTGCTGGGTCATGTCCAGGTTTTCATCCATAAACATCCCCAAGCCCATCTCCACAGGACTGCTCTCAATCTGCTTATACCTCAGCCTGTATTTGTGCTTGGGATTTCCCCAATCCAGCTGTAGGACCTTGAAGTTGGCTTTTTTGAACATCATGAAGTTCACACAGGCCCACCTCTCAAGTCTGTCCCCCTGTATGGCATCACTTCTTTCCAATGTGTTGACTATACCACACAACCTATGTTATCATGTAAACAGAAAGAGATATTCCTTATGCTGGAATAACAGATGCCATTCAGGTTTAGGGAGGGGGAAAGAGACATATTTTTTGAGGCACTCAGACATCCAAGAGTGTTAGCAGCTGTACCCAGCATGGAGAGGCAGCCTGTGCTCCCTCAGCAGCAAATGTTCCACCCAGCCTGGCTCACAAGGACCAGGTCCTTCCCTATCCCACATGCTTTGGACACTGCTCTGCAATTAGGAAAGCACAACATGAAGTGGTGGAACAGCAGCATTACCCAGAGAGTAAGAGGGGAAATTCAGTCTATGCTGTGAAAATGGAGATAGCCAAGAGAGTAGTGAGCTCTTGAGGAACTCTGCTATGATGAGTATTAGCTTCATCTGTCTGATTAGCTACTGCCCTGCCACTTCCTCCCCAGGTGTACATGTACTTGCACACACAGAAGTGTGAATACACACAAGTCTCTACATCCTGCCAGCTGAAAGCAGGAGCTTCTAGATAAAGTACATACACTGAGGTCTTAAGTTCAGTTTAATGAACCATCTTGACTAAATTTGGCAAGATTTCCTGTCTTGCTTCTTTTTTGTATGACTGTTTTGATCCATTTGTGAGAAATTTAGTTTTGGCAAGTGGAAGTCCTTTTGCACTGCCAGTGATTAATCTGCTCTGTGACACATTCATTCAACCAGAGAAAATTCAGTATTGACATTTGTACCTACAGGGGAAAAGAGGTTAAACACTGGAGGTAAAATAAACTGCTGGACTGTGCCAAGCCACTGTGTAATATCTATATCATGTATAGGCAAGTTTCTTGCCCTTAGCACTCACATGTAGCTCGATCACATCTGGATTGCACTATTATTCCACATAATCAGTCAAATTGATGCTATTGGACAACATCTGGAAGTGTCTCTGATAGCTTAACTCAGTTGCTCTGGCCCTTTGGTAGTCCACTAAGAACAGATGGTTCACATACTGCTAAACCTCTTTCCTGTTTCCACCTGCTAAATAGGATTAAAAGGTAGCTTAAAGTACAGTAAATACTCTCACAACATTAGTTTTGTCTATAAGAAATTACTGTCTTGGCCACAAGAAGGTTTTGCAGTTCCTGGTAAGAAGGAGATGGTCTGTGTGGTTCACACGTGGGAAGGACTGACCCCAAGAGCCCCACTAAAACATGTTGTCAGTGTTAATCATTTCATTTACTGCTGTGTCTAAAAGTTGGCCAGAAAAAAATCTTATTGTACAAGGCAATGTGCAAACACTGAGTGTAGTGAGATCCTGGCTCCAAAGAGTTCAAAGCCCAAAGAAGACCTCATCACTCTCTATCCATCAATTTTACATTTGATTTCTAGAGCTGGGTTTAAAAGTCCTGAAATCTGCGACCTTTGCATACCTTGTGCAATGCCTTTATCTGGGAACAGTCTCACTGACTTCAAGAGATGTGTTTCTTAGATGCATGTGCTTTTCGTTTAGGCATACATGTATATGGTATTGGATGTGTATGTATAGTCTGTCTTTCAGATTATAACAGGCATAAGTGTTGGTCTAGAGAATACTTCACAGAGGAATATCAAAGCATACAGTATTAAGATGTCCCTCTCCAAAATTAACTGCGCTTGATCTTGGGTGTACTGCTGCCGAAAATAAGCAGGATTTCCAAAAGGTCAAGTGTTTTTCAACAAAGGTAGCAAGATAATATTGCAATAATTATCAGAATTGGCTGAGTTTTAAATCATGATTAAGTCTTGGAAATTTCTCTTAACTTTAAAACTTTGGAATGACTAACTGACTCTTTTTACACTTTGGCATTAAAAAGAATATGGTGGAAAGGTTAAAAGTAACCTACCAGCCAGATTTAACCAAGTTTAAACAGAAATCTGAAAACTAGACAGAGCTGGAAACAAACCACTGCTGCTGATTATTCTGACTGCTGACAAATAGAAACTAAGCTTTCATAAACAGATAACTTTTAAAATGCCTTAAATTCTTCTTTCCCTTATATCTAGAACTTCAATCCATTAGTAATGAGTCAAACCAAAGTGATGATGGCATCACACAGACTACAAACATCCATTGCTTGCCTAAAAAGTTCTTTACATTTATTGAGGCCAAGTGCTACTCACCCTGAACTTTGCATAAGATAAATTAAACAGAGCCAGAAATGGCATCCTGACAACTACGTTTTCCTGATAGAGTCATTTTGGTTAGACAAATAACAGAGGAAAGCAAGGTGAATATCAGAGACTGCTAAACTCAGATATGCAACTAATGATTGGAAAAAAACCTTTCACAACTGTAAATTTGAATTCCACAACAAGGAAGAACCAACCACACAGAGCTGTAGTAATGCAATATTCAATGGGGTTTTGTCCAACCAACAGTATATTGTTGGCATATCTTTAATGAAGAACAATGTGACCAACAAAGCTGAGAGAAATCACTCAGCAGTAACACCCAGAATCAGTGAGAGGAAGACCACCGAGCATTATTTAACTAGAAAACAAATAAGTTTTGAGGCAGCATCATAAAAAAGCCTGATTTATGAGAGGTTAACTACCATCTACTCAAAAGCATAATGTTTTCATTCTTAACTGAAAAGCATTTTACTTGATTACAAACAAAGAAAAAAAACATCAAGGCACTCTCCTACAAAACCTTCACAATAGAAAGGTATTTCGAGGGATTGCTCTGATGACCAGCTTATTGTAACTCAGGTGAAGACATCTGTAGCAACAGAAATGGAAAGAAAGATAATTTGATCTGCAACACATACAATGGTGTTAAGAATAAAAATTTAAGAAAGAGTTCATATATGAAACCAGGTAAAATAAAGCGTATATAGGCATACATAAAGAGAAGCAGTGGATGAGTCTGGTACTGAGGACAAAACCACAAGTCCAGAACAAAGCAGTAAAAACATCACGCTGGTTAAACATGGATGAGACTGGTAGGGTACTAACATCCTGTCATGGCACTTAAAAATGATGAAAAGCTGCGTGCTCTGCTAGACATGGGATGTGAATCAGCTGGAGTGCTGTATAGCAAGGATCACAGACCCAAGGTCTTCTCTTTGTGGATATTAAGTAACCACACACATGACTCTGAGGGACTGCACAAGCAGCAGAACAGACAGCACATATCCAAAGCTGCCCCTTTATTATATATGAAATTATATCAAGCAGTCAAAATCGGTGCCACTGCAGTGAAGACTAACTCACTGTGTCCTTACCTACCAGTCAGGCTACAGCTGGAGGCAAAATCCCCCTACAATTACCCTGGCCAGAGGTGGATCAGAGCAGTCTCCTTGTCACTTTATAGTCTCCTCATCACATTAGTGTCTCTGAAAGAGACATTTTTGTTTCCTTTCATCCTGTTTCCTCTGGTAAATATTCACAATCATGTGTAGCTTTGTCAGTGAGGAATGTAAATACCTATGCATTTGTGTATATATAGTTTCGCTTCTACCAGAGATAAAGGATTTGGTTTCATTAGAAAGTTGTCTCGTGCCACAGAGGGCCAAACAACAAGAAAATTATATCTGATCCATTCTGTACTACCCTTTAATCTGGAGTCTATTCCATAGACAGAGAAGGTGCATTAACAACATTTTCAGGGTGAATCTCTGCTCCTAGGTACTCAGCAGCTACTAAAACTTCAGTCTTAAGAAGAAATAGGTTAATGTCTATTATTATCCTAGAGCTCCTGTTAAATCAGATGCAGACATGGTTTCCATCTACCCTTAAGATTCCTCTTCATGTGCAGGGAGCATTTATTATCAGGATCAGCTTCATAATCTTGGGATGGAGACTCATCTGGCTCTGGTGTCTTCTTCATCTTCATTAACTCTAATTTCATTATCACCTGTCCTGGAATGACCCTGGGATCACTCATGACTTCTTTCTTTCTCCTCTGAGAAATGAATTTCTGTTTTTGTCCTCAGCTACTGAACTGCTTTTGTGAGCCCTGCAGCAAATAATTAATATTAGCAGTATCCCCTTCATCTCTCACCAATCTGGGTGCCCCACCCCATCTTAAAAGCACTGCTGGCTCCTTGACTCATCTTTGTGTTTCTGATATACATGTTTTTGAAAGCCTCTAGAATATTCCACTTGGCTCAGTATTCTTATTTCATCCGTCGTGTGAGCTTTTCTCACTTCTTTTTTTAAAATCCGTTTATTAACCTTCCTATTCCTCACCTTCCCTTTTTGCATTTGATGTTCAGCAGCTCTCAGAAGTCTTTTGCATGACATAAGAACCAATTTTTCCAGTTAATTATTCAACCCCTTCTCCTGCCTCTCCCCTCCCCCGCAAACAAAAGTGTTATGAAGGTGGGCTTGGGTGACAGGGCATTGCTGGATTGAAGAAACAGCCTGAATTAAAGGTCTTTTCACAAAAAGAGGTCTTGACTGAAAATCTCAGAGGGCCCCCTGACTGGAGGGAAAAGTTGTGTAAAAAGCAGGCGCCCCAGCTCCTCTCCCTGGCAGCAGCAGAGGACATTGTCATCTGATAAGGTAGCAGGGCAATAACATTTTATTTGTGTCCCACACCTAATGAACGGAGCTGTTTGGCACAAAACAGAAACATAAAAAAAGTGGGGGAGGAATGACAACGACCAGGAGAGAAGAGAAAAGGAAAGAAACCTTTTCTTCAGCTCTGTGTCTTTGACGCACATCTAAGGTAATAAACGGGGAGTTTTATGATCTAGTTGCATTTTAATCAATTTTCACTCTTAACTGCATTGGAGAGGCTGCTAACTTGGATTCATGTATGGCTTTACACTGCCCCTTCACTGCTAGCAGCCTTATGAGAACAAAGTCTCCACCGTGGACTGCTGCTCCTGAGGAGCGCACGGGCAAGAAAAGCTCCCCTGAACAGAAACAAAGAGGAAGAGCAGGATCCTTTGCATAAACAAGGGGAAAATGGAGCAATTGTGCTGCACAACATGAGGCAAGAGTGGAAGTTCAGTGGCTGGCAGCAACCCGCAGCCACAGATCTTTGGAGAAATAAATCCTGGCACCAAGAATTTGGGAGAGTCCAATAAAAATGTAGAAGCAAAGGCAGAAAACTCTTTCCTCCCGGTTGTGTGCATGTGTCCACACAACCAGCATATGTTAAGCCTTTAAATGAACATTTGGCCGTGAAACAGTAGCTATGGCAATACGCAGGCACGGATTTATGTACTGTACGTACATCTCTCGTAGAAAAGCTCTCTGTTTCTGAACCGGACTGGCAGCTGCTTGAAATTTTCCCCTTCCCTTTCCCTAAGGTCTCAGGTGTGGGATTCATGAGCCAGTGTCTCAGCTAGAACAGGTGTCTATCGCTGTGTAAATAGCAATTAGGCCCAAATTTCAGACTTTTTTCAAATCCCTATCTGAGGAAAAGCCCAGGAATAAATAGTTGCTGTAACGGCCAGGGGTATTGTGTAGCATTATAGCCTCCAGCTGGGCTATTACATACTATAGACGGGTGAAGAATACAAGCACCTGACAGATGTGTTCTGTTAGCTTCATTAGAAAAGAAACAAAGAAACTCCTCAATTAATAGCAGTGGAGCCAAAGGGAAGGGGGGTGCGGGAGGGAGGAATCATAGCCTGTTATTTAAACAGAGTCAGGGAGCCTTTCACTGATGGCTTAATATGATTCATTAATAAAAACAGCTTTTTGAATGCCCAGTTTAAGTCAAAAGAAATCACTAGCGTGGGTTTTTTTGTTGATGGTGGGTATTTTTTCCCTGCAAAAGAAGGGCAAAATGACAAACTAGAGTTTCTGAATTCATTTTGTGTGAGACTGCTCCTTCTCAAAGCTGCCTTTCCCTGGGGTATTTATCCCTCAGGGTGGCAGCACTGTCATCAGGAGTTGACGGGGTCATAGTGAGACTTTGGATGAGAGAGATTTGTAGGGAATAATATGGAAACGTTCAACGTAATATGGAAACATTCTGTATCTCAACTAAGAATATTTAAGGATTTTAAGGGGTCAAAATGGAGCTCCTCATTATGATGGAGGTCAGATGTATCTGGAAAGCCACACCTTTCTATCATGGCATGTTATTCCTGTTTTGAGAGCCTGAATGAACGGCAAAGCCATGTAGAATTTAATTATCTGCACCACTTCTTTAAAAGTTATAGACTCCAAGTCTCTATTTAATGCAGTTTCAATTATAATAAACTTCTGTAAAAATGTTATTGTACTTCATCTCCTTCTCATGTCCAGGTGCAGGACAGGGCAGAGAATCTTGCGAGTAGCTACAGAAACCAATTTCCTCCTCCTAGATGTAAGTTGAAGCCATCACAACCTTTTTATATCTAGCAAAACTCCAAGGTAACATAATTCTTATGCTGCAGTGCTTACTGCTCTCAGTGATGGTGGCTACAAGCATTATCTTTCTGAAACACATTGGAAAGAGAGGGAGGCGTTTCAAACACTTGTAGTTTCAGGGGGCTCCTAACATGAAGCCCTCTGCACTGGAGGATTTTAAAAACTAAGAAATTGCCGCAGTACCTCCATGGGGTGAAGTAGAATAAACGGGAAGGAAAGGATAATTTGGCATCTAAGAGTACAGAAGGAGGCCTGTGATGGAGGTGGCCACTGTTTGCATCTTGCCCTGCCAAACGAACACAGGCCAAGAGAAGAGCTTGCAGGATTTACCAGGCTCCATCTGGGCAAGGGGATGGTGGTGGTGTGGCTCTCATGCAGCGATGTGGATCCATGTGGTCCAAGTGCAGTGATGACAAAGCTGGTATGCTGAGTTGGAGGGTTGGTTTGATGAAAATTTTTACAGAAAGACTGAGGAGACCAGCAACACCTATCAACTCCTCTCATGTATTTCCCTGCAAGTGGTTTCCCATGGTGCATTAAATGATGTTTTGTCAAAGCCTGCCTCTAAATGTACCAAACGATGGTCTTTCATCACTTCCCAAGGGACAGTCATCCATGGCCAAATTGATCTAGCTGTCAAGAAGGATTCTTTTATATATTCAGCCTAATTTTTCCTATTCTTAATTTCATCCCATTACTCTTAGTTAAACCCACTCCTATTGTCCTAAATAATTCACCTCCCTCAGGAATTATCCCCCTCCATGTATTTGTAGGCTATTCTTTTGTCCCACTGTAGTCTTCACTTAGTGAAGCTATCTATATTTAATTCTTTTAATCTCTCTTCATAAATTAGTCCCTCCAGCCAGCAAGGGGAAGGGCATATTTGAGATGGTGTTCAATGATGAGCTAGGATACTGTGCTACAGTCAGGATATCTAGAGCATGGAAAATGCCTAGGGGAAGCCTAAACATTCATATTACCTTTTTTTCTTTCTTTTCCCCAAGTGTTTGAATGGCTGTAGACGAAGTGATATTTCTGAAGGAGAAAAACATTACTAAAGATCTCTGTTTAATACTCCCTTTTCTGTGCCACTGTTGCAAATGTCTGCTTTGTCCTCAGTTAATAACCTTCATCACCAGCTGGCCAGCTCTTGCTTACAAGCTTCACCTTCCTTTACACCCCTTCCTAGATTTTTTTTGTATCTGCATGAAAAGCAGGAAATCAGACAGTTTAAAAACAGGTTAAACTCTATATGAAATAAACAAGTGCACCGCTGCTTTGGCATGCTGGAGGTTTTGCCATCAGGCTTGAAGAAGCTGTTTACTTGTGATAGTTGGTATACTCGTGAAAAAGTTATTTCTTTTCTAATGTACATAAATTCCTGATGAAAGAGATAGCAGCACTATCTCCTTACTCTACAGACAGAATCAGACAAGAGCAGTACTCTTGCCCTTCCCATCCAAAATTAATGGCTCGGAGGAGTCAGACTTATGAGTTAGATGTAAATTAATGACTGGTTTATTTGAATTGTTAGTTTTCTTCCTAAGGGTAGTTTGTAAGATAGCAAAGTCTCCATTTAGGAAAAACCTGTATAATTCTGTACGTTACATTTATTTGCTGCAAATCACTCTCTGTTTCAATCAAGCTCTACATCTGAAGAAAATGGAGTGACTTATACCAGGAGATGAGGGTAGTGTAGTCTTTGAACCATGATTTATGTTGTTTTTTTTAAAAAAGAGTAGTTGTTATTACTTGTACTTTATGTCACTTTTCCTGTAAAACTTAAATACTCCTTTACCAGTAAGTCGAATTTTATGTTAAAACTTAGATCCTGAAACAATCTTAAGGTAACCATCAGTATTTGTTAATGGGGCTATAAGATCATTTTACTTTTGTATTGAAAAGGGATTGTCAATTGCTTTAAATACACCCAAAGAATTGGAATGACTGGGCTTGTGCATTGAAACAATTTAAATATCTAAAAGAGAAATGCAGAATCCAGCACATGAACCAGTGCCCATAATTGGCTCTGATACTTCAGCAATTTATTTATTTTTCTCTACAGCTGACTTAATACCAAAAAATGAATTCAGTACTTGCCAAAATGCCTATTGCAAAAAAAGTCAAACAATTCATATTTGGGTCACACAAACCTGAGAAACATTAGAGACCAATAAACGAGGTCTTCTGGAGGATATGAAAATAAACAGACCCCTGTGTTAATGGGAAGCAATTCAGTCTTTAAGCCCCTGGCTATTATTTTTTCTTTTTACATTGTGGCAACACATAGGATGGCTTCTGGTTATAAATGCTGTACAAGCACAAAGCCCAAAAAAATCCTTAACTTTGGAGTTTTTACACTAAGGACAGTAATTGGATCATGAGAGAACTGGGGATGTATGTAAACATGTACAGGGGAAAGGAGCATCAATAGCATGCAGCAGGTGCCCAATGAGTGCCTTCCTTCTCTCAAGGATTCCTTCTCTTCCACCTCAAAGCCCATTTGTCTGCTCAGTGACCAGAGCTTAATGTGGCTGGCAGTGGCTATTTCTAGAGTCAGGAGATGTCCATGAAGAAGACTTCGTCCAAAACTGTGACACCTTCAGATCCTTCCCTTTAGAGTGTCAATGACATGGTATCTCCACATGTCAAATAGCTTTGTTCCAAAAGAAGAGAAAAGTGCATATTTGCTTCTCATGCAATGTTTATGGGTCAACTTGAGTGCAAAATGCGAATATACACAGGCTGGAAACTCTATTTTAATCTCTGGGTTTGTTATATTTTCTTCTTTCATCATCCTGCATTGCAAATTATTCTAGTTCTATTTCTCTGGTGTATTAAACTAGTGCATTGCTAAGTCTCAGCTCTCCATTCAGGTTCTGACATCAAAGCCTTAGGCCAATTTTATTTCATTTGTATTTTCTGTCAGAGTAATGTCTTTATTCTAAAATGCCCTTCTCATATCAACTTCTCAGGTGGCTTGACAAAAGTAGAAAGTGTGAGGAAGGAAAGAAACCCTCCCCCATGCTGCAGTCTGCTGTACAGCTTTTATGTTTTCACCCTCTCTGAAGGGGAAAATGTACAACACACATAGAGAAAATGGAGTTCAGGACGCCATTTAACAATGAAAGAGATATTTTTCTAATCCTAGCTACACACTTGACCTGTTCTATTTCAGCTATAGTTATGTAGTTATAGTTAGTTATAGTTATATAGTTGTAGTTAGTTATGTATGTATGTGTGTGTGTGTATGTATTTAAAAAGCCCACACACAGAGTTTTAAAAAACAGTCAAGCTGCTGTTGCTCTGGGCTAATTTATTTTCAACTGCAAGTGGCACATTTACTCAATTACAAACAAAATTTTAGTAGAGCAGAGTGAAAATCTATCACATCTAATTATGATGACAATGCAGTGCCATGCAGCTGAGGGTTAGGCTGGGACCAGACGTGTTTTTCTTGAGGCCATCAAGGATTGTGCTGGAGGTTTTTTTATGCGTGGGTAGAAAAGTGATTTAAGCTGAATGACAGGAAGCCCAAATCATTGTGTCATATTAAAGACTGTCAAGGACCCACCTCAGGATGGAAGTGTTTCATGTCAGATATAACGCCAGAATTAGGCAAGGTAAGGATGGCTGTGAGCAGGATATTTTAAACATCACAGGACAAAGGAGAAGCATGAAACAAGTTTTTCAGCTGGTTTTGCACATTAAGCAGTTGCAGCACTTATTGCAGTTGCAACTCTTATTCTTTTTAATACTCCCCATTGTGTCTAGCAATAGGCATTCCGATAGATTTTGGAGATGAAAAACAAATGTGTCTTACCTAAAAAATCACATGTATTTAAACATATATAACCAAACATTTTAAATTCCCTTGCATACATGTACATCTCCCTGCAGCAATCCACGCGTTGGCAACACTGAGGACACTGAAATTTCTGGGTCATGTACTTTTGCAAGGATCTCAGTATGTCGTGCCACCTCACATCCCCCTCGTGCTTTGTTTTCAGAAATAACGATTCTCACCCCTTTAAAAATAATAAAGATTTGGGTGGCACAAAATACAGATGCTTCCCAAGCACAAACACATGTATACATGTTTTGGACTCTACTCCCCATTAACTGCTTTGGTTTTGGATAGTTTAATCTTTGTCCTTAATGGTTTAAGGCAGAACAATGGGTTTCTCAATTTAGGAATGTGCATGTTAAAAGCAGGGATCAGATGAGACCTCTGTACCAAAGCAATGAGTTCCACCGGGGTATTTCAAATAAATCTAATCTACAGAAATCACGACTACATTTTGGATCCCAAAAAATGTTGTGCTTTAGGAATGGAGTATTTCAGAAAGTAGCTGAACAGTGCCAGTAATTCAGCATCAGCAGTCAGGAAAAAGAAACCTCAGTTCACTGCATTGCTAAGCGAATGCAGCTGATTGCTCCCTTGCAAGTAGTGATGATTCAAACTCCTCAAAAATTGTTGCAGCTTCCAGTAATGTTTTACTTTGACAGCTCTGGGACAAAATTTTCATTCATTCACTCTTTTCTCTGAAGCTTTATGTCAAAATTAGAGATTAATAAATCCTGATTCTTTCCCTGTGTTCTTTTGCTTTACCCCACAGCCCTGTTTTATTCTTTACTGGAAAAACAAGTTGAGGTAAAAGAAGAAGTAAAACCAACAGAAAACAAAACATTAAAGGAGTTCTCAGTAAAATAAAAATGGAAATATTCTAAAGAAAAAGAGGACTTTTTTTTCCCCATTTTATCAAACATTTATTTTTGCCACAGTCTGGGGAAGCGCAGAAATCTCTCTGCAGTCTACCAAGATATTGCTGCCTGAATGTATATTCGTATTTTAGATACTATAGTGACAGATGCAAGAGAAGTGAGATTTTTTTTACAGCAATGGGATGACAAAAATTGTGGGATTGAATAAAATTTTCTTTCCTTGGTTATGCAGATACAAAAATGTAGCATGCATTTATAATACTATCTCGTTACCTATTATTCACACAATAATGTGTTTTGATTTGCTGCAAATTACAGAAGACTTAAAATACTAATTTTAAGAAACTTGCCCTGACTGCCTCTATCACACACATATTTTCCATCATGTTTTCACAGACATACACTTATTTTCTGTAGAGTAACTCCTCTTTCTAGAGAACCTTATAAGAATATTTGCTCAGAACTATGAAGCCTGAGAGGATGCATTGAAGGGACACTCCTGTATCTACTTTAGGAGGGTCAGACAGCGGTTGATAATGACATTTTTATGTTTCTTCTCTGGTCTTTATGCCTCTCTGTGTGCTGTATTTAAGGCAATAAACCCAGAGTGAAATATAGAAACCTCAAATTCATTTATGTCCATAGGAAAAAATACTCGATGGACATTTCTTCACACATACAATACAGGAGTGAGAAGCCATGAAGGTAAATTAATTCAGTATCACTTATATACTCATGTCAGATCAAAGTTTGAGAAATGGTATCTGGATAATGGAATTTTATTGTTGCTATGACACAAATCAACAACCACACTCAGCCTGAAGTCTGTTCACCACAGAGGAAACTCCTCATCTTCCAAGCATCCATACATATAAATTAAACATTCCCAGATCTGAGGTTATGAATGAAAACCAAAGTGTTTGGGAGTTAAATCAAATGTCCATATCAATCAAATGTCCACTGTAGAAGTCTCTGCTAACGTTTACATTTTAGTCAAGACTACTTTTGACATTTCTGTAAATAGTAAACAGCCATAGGAGCTATTTTCTCACCTACTTCAGGAGAAGGAAGAGTTTTGGAAGAAGTGAGTATTCCTAATTTGGACACAGAATTTCACAAAGGTAGTTTCTTGGACAGGCAAAGCAATAACCAAGGTTATTGGTCCTCCACAATGCCCAGACAACCTCTAAACACTCCTGAGAAGCAGCTCCCAGACTATTTACACTGCAATAGTTCTGCATATCTGAATGCTTCTGTTACGATTCAAAATAAAGACCTGCTCTAGGACTCAGTGGAGAAAAAGATACCAGAGGGAGTTGTGAGTGATGGGGAAAGGAAACTGCTGTGAGGAAAGAGCCTAGAAAGGGAAGGAGGTTGAAGGCACACTGGGCCACCATAATAGGCTGAGGGAGAAAGGTGGAGGTGGTGCTGAAAGAAACACCTGCGAGTTCCTCTGCTAGGAGCTGGCTTGAGGCTGATGTGGTCCAGAAAATTACAGGAGTGGAAACAGAAGCAAGGCCCACCAAAGGTGCAACTGATCCCAGGGAAGGGCTTGGGACAACTAACCCCACCATGGAGCTTGTGCTGACACCATGGTCACCAGGTTTCTGTTCTCTTGGAAAGCATGTGCCCTTCCACAATGGACAAACTTGGTGTGCCCAGCTGCCCCAGATCCTGGGGATGCAGCACAACCAACGTGACCCTGTGCAGCATTATCAAACAGCCTGGCCAGCACCACTCCTGCAGGGTTCTCACAGCATGCAACAGCCACTCAGGTTAAGAAAGGCAAAAAGGCTCGATAAAGCTGGTTCTGCTTGGCCTGAGAGTCCTATCAGGAAAAGGAGAGGCAGAACAAACACTGGTGAGTTTATCAGAAACAAGAGATGGTTTATTGAGAAAGCGTTCAACAATTACTTCTTTGAAAGAATTTGGAACATTGCCCCTTCAACAGTGCCACTTACCATCCGCTCCAAAATTAGATTGGCAAATCCCTCCTGGCCTTTTTCTACCAGGAAGACTTTCTACTCCATCCATTAACCCTGAATCCCACATACTCAATATAAACTGACAATTGATAGTCAATGATATTGGCAGACCCACTCATCAAAGCTATTTGCAAAACAGGAAACAGCCTGTTTCAGTTCATCATTGTGTAATTCGTGCCATGTTATCAGAGATATGAGGACAATTTCCATAGGACGAGAGATTGAAAAGAACAGGACTTCTAGTTTAGACAAGTGACAAAAATGGACTTTTTTATGTGACAGTAAAAAAATCTACTTTTGGGTTATCTACTGTTTCTCATAATGAAAGAACAAGAGATTAAAAAATGAAAAGCATTCAATTGAAAATTGATAAAAGAGTTTATTTATTTCTATATTAAATGAAAGTAACTTCAGGATCTAAATGTCAACTGATATGACTGAAGGCAAAAAAAGAATTCAGTAGGATTAGAAGTTTATCTGGATATTAAGAATATATATCATTACACAACTGACCTGCCAAGCTATGATTTTTTTCTCCTGCAGTTATTAAATACAAAAAACAGCTCTTTTGAAAATTTTGAGGTAGTCAACCTGAAGATATAAAAGGATTCATAGAAAATAATTTTAAAATTAAATTGTACCGTACTTGCTGTCTCATAATTCTACCTCACTGACAATCTGAATCATATAATTAGCTGATAAACAAAACAGGCTGGAAACATATTTGTTGACAAATACTGTAATATTTAAACTTCACTTTCATAGTTCATTAGCAGAATAATACCTTGGTGAAATTAAAAAAAAATCAAATCTACATACTTTAGGGTTTTCCATCATGCAGAGGTATTTCATTTTTTAACAATATATTTACCCCACTACATTCAATATTAGGATTATGCATGCTTCTGACTTCAGGACCTCCTTATTTTAGGATGTCCCAGCAGAATTTAACTTGTCTTTCTAATAAAAGGCTTGGCTGGTGGGTCCTACAGTTTCGCCTTTGTAAATATGTGCCAAATTCGTCTTCCAGCCTTGAACTGACTTCCCCCTAAACTCATGAGGTGAGCTCCTGCATGTCAAACTGATTTAAATTCAAAGTGAACAGCATGTATCCTCTGCAATTTGCATCTTTCTTGCAGCTCATGCTTACAAAACACGACAAGTTTGAGACACGGTTTAAAAATGGAGGAAGCTATTGCAAAATGAATACTGCAGCTCATTTTACATGCCCAAGCCTGTGAAATACCTTCACTAATCTACCTCATGCTTTCCATCTAACAGTTCTACTAGATTTGTTAAAAAGCAGATATGCAAATTTTAGGTTGAAGGGAGTTTCTTTCGGGAAGTTGAACACAAGGGGTAAATAAGACTTGATTGTAAAATGACATTAATTCAACTGCAACGGCTTCATAATTCAGAGTATTAGATTAATGCTTTATGAGCACATTATCTACAACTTAATGTAAATGCTGTAACAAACTGAAATTCAGAGATAGAGACTGTTCACAGGTTTGGCTTGGACCCCATCCACAGAGGCTTTATTAATCAGCACAGAAAGTTTAGTCTAACCTTTGCCAGTCAGTTCAAGGTAGAGAAGCTTCCTGAAGGATGGCATAAACGTCTTTCATCCTCGCAGACATCTAGCAACTCCCTCTGCTCTAGCCATAGGGTTGGGTCAGACCTTCCCATGTCACCTCATCTCTCCTGATCTGCTAGACCACCCGAGCCATGACCGAGGCATTGCTGCTGTGGGTGCAAGAGCAAGCCAAGATGAAAAGGAGTCTGTCACATGGAAAAAATCAAAAGCTAAAGCTCTGTATCACTGGTAATGCCCCCAGAGCACTGCAGGACATGCACACACTTCACAACACAATAGCAGAGACATTCTCAGGCTTTGCCCTCTGTTCCATCCATGCTAGCCAGAGCTCACCACATTCCCATCCTGCATCCTTTTACTTTTCTTTAGTCCACCAAACACAAGGAGAACAGCTGAATCAGGAACAAGCAGAGAATTGCTTTTTAGGAACATTAGAAATGTTAATCTAAACAAACCAACAAGCAAAAACCCAGCATGGCAGTAATAGTGATGAAGCCATAGCACTTTATCATAATCCCATCTAGTGAGAGAGGGAATTTTTGTCAATATATTTCATGCTCAGAAAATGTACTGCTCAGCACTTTGACACTGTACTAGCCAAACGTGTTCTATTTTATTTTACTTTATTTTATTTTATTTTATTTTATTTTATCTTATCTTGGAAAGGTTCTTTTATTTGAAAGCACATCTTGGATCCAGACCAGTGTCCTCCCATAGAAACTTCCTGACTCATTCAAACAAGGACACATGGCGGTGCCTATATGAGTACAGCGCACTGCAAGAAAGCACCAAGTAAATGGGCAGAAGTCCTTGAGACAATTTTCAAGGACATTTACATGACAGAATACTAGGAACCTTTTTACAATCATTTATCCACTGAGAGCCTTTACAGATCTGGCACAGAGACAAGTAATTATATCCCATTACAAGTTAACAGTGGACACAAGCACAACGCCTCCCCAAGCAACCAGTATGAGCACTCCCAACAACAAGGCAAATCTATTTGTAGTAAGGAGTTATGAAATAACTTACCAACTTCTAAAAGGTCTTCTGAAGCTGGACAGTGGGTGTCTGAGCTATGCCATGGAGTGTTATGGTTTATACCACCAGGCAGAGTGCAGCTCTCCTTCCTCTTTAGACATCCTCAGGGTTGCACACTTCTGTGAGCACCTCACAAGTCTCTGGTCTACTCTAAATTTCATGCATTTACCCTTTTCTCTCCAAGGTCATCTTTCCATGTCTCTCGCAGCTTCTATAGACAACTTCCAGCCTTTCACTTTGAAGATACTTTCATCTTGCATATCAAGCTGTGTTAAAAATTTCTTTATTATTTGATGAACTGAAACTGAAATGTTTTGTAGGATAGACTAACTTTCCTTCTTTGGCTGAAGAGCAATTTACACAAGGAAGGTTGTTTTTTTAAGATCCACAGACTCTAACACATTAAGTTTTTTCTTTTCTGGATACTCCACTAGCTTCTGTGATTTATTCCAACTATTTCCATGGATGTCCTTCACCTTTTTTCATTAATTGTAATTGGATTTGACCTATCAACCTACCTGACTTTATCAAGTTCCTCCAAAGTTCCTCAAAGTCTTCGGGAGCTCTGAAACCTAAGGGTTTTTGTATCAGCTCAAATATGGTTAGCTGATTAAAGAAAACTTTTAGTAACAGCTCACAAGAGAAGAGCACTAAGCAGCACATTCCCATGGATGAAGCACCTATGAGGGTCAAAAGACTACAAAACCTGGAGCCAGCCTCAAGCCAAGTTTAGCGGTGGCAGAGGCAGGCTCACCACCCACCCTCGGTTTTATTCCAGTAACATCTCGTGATGTTGTTCTATCAGTTATCAGTAACTCTAACCACATTTATTTTGTTCTTAACCCTTACTGAACTTGACAAGTTCTTTCACCCTCCAATGGTTCAAATGAAGCGAAAGATCTTATTGTGCAGCTGTGCAGGGAGACATCAGGACAGCGGGGTTTGGACCAAAGGCTGTGAACAGCTGAGAGCATGGAATTTATGCTACAATGAAGCATCACCAATGCTCAAGCAATCAGCATCTGCCCTGAAAAACCACTCAATACCCTCCTGAGAAGGCTGTGGGACTGCAAGGGTGAAGCCCTGAGGACGGAGCTGCTGCAGCCAGCCCACGCTGGCAGCCCTCAGTGGGCTAACAGCCTGCCACAGGAATACTTGTGTGAGATAGCCAAAGCCTTTAGAATTGGATGAGAAAGAATAGAAGGGAAGCGGTGTAAAATGTCACATCCAGACAAGAGAACAAAACAAAGGGGTTTTTTTTCCCCTTACAGCGGGGGGAAAAAAAGTACTCACAGGAGCTTCTTATCCTTTCTTCCATCATTTTTTTGTCCTTCTCAGGTTTCCTTCATGCAGGGAAATAATTCTCTCTCTGTTGACACCTTATGCAACCACAGATGTGTCAGCATGAGCTGACTGGGTGGAAAAGAAAAAAAAATATTTACCCCCAGCATTTCTGGGATCTGCTGCATTGCCATTACTGCCGTGATTTATCGGGGCCTGTTACACATTTTACCTTCAGCTTCTCACCCAAACGATTTTTTTCTAAAGAAACGAAAAACACCAGTGAGCTGCCCAAGTTTGAGGGAAAGAAGGCAAAGGGAAAACGAGAAAAGGGGTCTGCCCATTCCATTCCCCGTTTCCCGTCCCCCGCCGCCAATATGTGCTTCAAAAATGGGAGTAATAAACACAATGAGGAGCAGGGCACTGCTGAGGATGCTCAGGGATGCAGACCATGGATGATGCTGAGGGATGCCGGGGAGCGGCGGCGTGGGTACCTCGGGCACAGGAAGCCCCTCCAGAGCCCGTCCCGGCCCGCAGCCCCGGCTCTGTCCCGGAGCCCCTGGTGCCCCGGCGGGGAGGGAGCGCAGCCGGAGGGGGCGGGCCCGATGGCTGCAGAAATGCAGCCTCAGCAGGGAGACCGGGCTGTCAGCCTCCTGAGCACTTCCCTGCGAGGGAGCAGATAAGAGGGAAAAGGTGAATGGGAACACTTGTCACAGCAGATGGCGGCTTTGATTTGCAGAAGAAAGCGGGAGGGGGGCGGAAAGCCGGGGAGGGGCGGCCGCGCCTGCCCGCCCGCTCCCCCCGCGCCCCCGGGATGCCGCAGCCCCAGCCCGCCCGGCCCGGCACTCGCCCACCTTCCCCGCAGAGCCGGCAGGGCCAAGCCAGGGCTTTCGGCTGCTCTGACCGCCTCACGCGTCCTATTAACGCTATGCTAATTAGCTGGAGAGCCACGCATTGATTTTCTTGAAAGGATTCAAAGATCAAATAGCCACGAATGGAGCTGGCAAAACCTAATCTACTAATGGATTTAACTTAAGAGAAATAAAAAGCTCAAATAAAAATATGATTATTTGGGAGCTACTTAACTAGTACTTATCTTTAAAATACTGTCACTGAATTTCTCTATTCCACTGAGGTGAAAAAAACACAGTCATATTTTTTAAACGTGTTTGGCCAATAGCTTTAAACAATGCTTCTTCTCTTCTTCTCTTCTCTTCTCTTCTCNTCCTTCTCCTTCTCCTTCTCCTTCTCCTTCTCCTTTTCCCTCATGTCCCAACTTCAAGGGCTGGACTCCACAGAAGGTGCCCAGAGGCTGCACAGCCACGCCAAGGGATTGAGGAACATGTCCCACACTAACCAGGGCTAGCAGAGGCAACACAAGGATCCTCCTCTCTCCCTGCAGCACCTGATGTAAACCATCACCAAGCCCAAGATCCCTAGCTACAGGCAAGGCTCCCACCGTGGCATGCACTGTATAAGCTCAACACAAGTAAATGGCCTAAAATACCAAAAAATTAGGCTTAATGGGAGAAAGGAGGCAAATGCAGGCAGGAAGGAAATATGAGGAAATAACAGGAAAATAATAGTCAGCTGGGCAGGCAGTCACTCCAGCACACCCACAAGCAGTTGTTCAGTCTTTCATAGATACCATTATAAAGGACAGTTTGAAGGCGGGTTGGACAGCAGCAAAAAGGCAAGTTTGGATTTGGCTGCAGGGGATGCATCTTGAGCTCAAAATGCAGCAGGAAAGAAAACAGAGGGACACTTGTTTTAAGCTTTAACAATGCAACAGGGAAGAAAACACAGAGGCTCTTGTTTGAAAATTTAACAAATGAGTAATAGACACCAGAAAATTGCCTGACTGGAGGTGGAAGCAGATATTTCATGCATACACAGAAGATGGTGGTAAATCAATGATGTTCTGACTGGGGAATCAGGCCTTGAAAACTAAAATATGTAACTGATTTCAATGCAGCATGGGAAGATAAGTAGGGGGAGAGATCCCTCAAGACTGACTGGCATGGTCCACACAACAAGGCATAGAAAGTTTGGGATATCTGGCTAGGTGGGTGACCTGTTAAACAGCATGCTCCCACAGTTTCAGAAGGTCACAGAGCTCAAAAAGAAAATTTTAAAATCAAGACTATCAAAATGATTATAGAGAAAATTACACTGACAAATTACATCAGTCTTCTCCTAGGCATAAATGCGAACTAGCAGGTCTGAACCAAGGTGCAGTTTGCGCAAGGAACAAAGTCAAAGCTGGACAAAATCGAAACTGGTATCAAGTGAGCAGAAATCTCAAGTGTGAGTCTCCCCTGCCATTGTATTATAAAAGGGAGTACACAAGCTGCCTTCTGGATCTCTCTGCAAGCCATTTTCTCTCAGTAACTCAAGATGTGCACAGTTCACTAATAAAAAAGATCATTATTTTAACTGTCAGCAGCAGCCTCAGCCTGTGCTGCCATTCTGTCTCACACACCAGTAACAATCAAAGCCATCCAATTTGAAATTAGCTGCCAGTCCTCAGGATGTTGGGTGTGTCAGAATAAAATCAAGCAGGGCATCCCACATTGGGCTGGGTATTCAGTGCTTCCTGAACACAAAGGAGTATTCTCTCCATTTCAGTTAACACAGTGAGCAAATCTAACTTTACACCAAACATTTCACATCTGGGTGTTATAATAAGGTATGTTTCTATATTACTGCTCATGACATACAATCATTCTGCAAAAACTGGAGTTTGCTCCCCATGTTTGTCTGAGCTTCCATGTGTTCATTGTTTTATTGATGAAACTCCTTTCAGCCACGAGTGGCTTCCATCAGATTGCACAGTTGTCAAAACTCTGAGGTGCTGGGACTTAATTTATTCACCCCAGCAGCACAATTGTTCTCAGTCCCTCAAGAAGCAAGACTGGCTGCACCATCACACAGCTCCAGGGCAATGCACTGCTCCAGGATGCCTCAGCAGGGAAAAGTCACTGTAAAAGAGTTACACCAGCCTAAATTCTGAGTAAGGTGGGGCAGGTTGAATGCACTGGGTTCCTGATAATACAGTTATCACCTTGTAATGTAATCCATCTGTTTGGCATCCCTTCCATATATCAGTCTCTTACAAAACAGTATACTTGGGCTCTCAGTGCAATTCTTGGACAACAGTAAAGATCCAACTTTCACTTCCCCCTTTGAGCTGCTATTGTCCTCCCAAAAATTCTTTTGGAAAAGTTGCTGCAGTCTTCCTTACTGTGATAACTATGGCTAAAACTGAATCCTGGGTGTGATAGCCCCAGCAAGCCTCAAATAGGTTTTGTTCACTGCAGCAAGGAGACTACCACCTTTGAGACAAACTCTAGACAGAGTATTCCCAAACAGGAAACTTCACAGTATTTATAGTCTGCACCCACCTAGTTTATGGTCAAGAGGTTTTGCCATGTGAATAAAAAAAAAAATACATGTATTTTGATGTTATTAGAGGGTTATTTCATTGTTTTTTTTCACAGATGGTTTGTGGTGCTCACAAAGGGACCATCACAGTGCTGGAAAACAATGCCATGAAAATGCTCATGTTGTTCAGCAACTGTGACTCCTATTTCGTGGGACTTCAGGTTTTGCAGACATTTGGCTTTCTCAGGCTCAATCTAAATCCAGGTTTTGGAAGACAAGAGCTGACTGCACATGAAATCAAAATGATAATGGTGGCAGGAAATGATTGGGGGAGATGGCAAAAGTGATGCTCGCCATCTGGATGGAGGGGTGCCTTGCCCTTTGTTGCCCGGCTGGAGAAGGCCTCCTGGATTTCCAGATGCTTTTGAATGTACCAGTGGCAGCAGGAGCTACGAGTGTTTATTTCCCCTTCTCCTATCTGCTTGGTGAGGAGATTTCAACCTCTTGTCCTGTTGGACTGTGTCGCCATTGTCTGTGCTTTTCTCATCTCCAGACTGGATCGCTGCCATGTGGTCTGCTCAGCTCCACGTCTGAGGACCACTCAGAAACTTCAGCTAATTGCAGTATGCAGCTGCCTGCTTGCATATCCACATTTCAGACACAAACCATAGAGCGCAGATGGCACACAGGCTGCGCCAATTTTCAGTTCATTTCCAGGTGCAATTCAGGCCTTAGTTTCTAAATTTCCTTGTGATTTGAACCTGCTCATCCCACAGAAACTACCTCTGCTTGCTAACACTAGGTCCACCATGGAGATAAGTTGGTGCCTTTGAACTGGAAGTCGTTGGAACAGCACATTTGGAAATGGCTTTGGCTTTTTTCTCCAAAGAAGAAGGCCCACACTCTTGAATTTGCTTTCTTGTGTGGCAAACCTTCAGGGCACGTTGCAAAACTTGTCTCTTTTGTTAAGCTTTACTTTAAAATATTGGGGTGGGATGGGAAGGGGAGGTTTTGATGAGGATACTTTTACTTTCATTGTTGTCATGGCAGTATAATTCAGTAGGGAATATGAGGTTTGATTTATTTTTATTTTAACTCAGCTAACGAAATCTAAGATTGTGCATGGCATAAATGAAATCAAATAAATAATTGCAATTGTTTCAGGCCAGCACTGTTTATTGGAGAGCCAGGAAAGGAAAGACAAGAACACTGAATTTCCAGAAAGGATTAAGTAGGTATGGCCAAACAAAAGGGAGTTAAACAGGCCGCCTCCCTTAGCAGAAGCTGTGGGATGCCACTGATAAGTTCCTTGCAAGGGGATTCTTGAGGTTTCATGTGCCCTTCAAGCTCATATTGAGAGCTCACTGCAATATGTGACTGCCATTGGTCTAGACAGGAAAGGACAGAGACGTTGACCAAGACACACTGAAAAAAAGAAAGGAAAAAGGAAANAGCACCAACAAAGCCTTGGGTGCAAAACCAGAACACAACAAAAGAGATCCCAAAGTCTCCTTTGTCAAAGAACTATCCTATTTTTCCTTTTGTTTGTATTTTAGTCTCCTATTTGTATAACCACTCTGCTCGTTTTCTCAGGTTCTTTTCACCTGCGTTCAAATACTGCAGATTCAAACTGAGCAGTCAAACTAAATAATGCTTCCAGAGCAGAAATGAAAACTCCTAGAAAGAAGAGAGTCAGATTGCTGAAAATATCCAGATGATAGAGCTGATTCTGTTGAAAAGCACGTGTACATACATGTACACAGACACACAAGGTAAATAGCTCATGATTTCTCAAAGCATTTCTTTGTGTAACTCCACAGTCTGGAAACACATCTAATCATTTTATGGATACTTGTATCCTTTTTAGCTAGAGATCTGTATATATTTTTATTGAATAAACCAGCGATAATTCATGATTGCTTTTGGGTATGCAATGACAATTGTAGTGTTTCTATTTCTGTAGCCATGTGTGGCAGAGCTTCTTGTCTAGAGCTTACAGGACAAAACCATGGACAAAACACACTGCAGAAGTCACTCCAAGACCCAGGAAAGGAGAGAAACCCAGGGCCCTAAAGAATGTAACCCAGGAAAGAGCAGAATATGTCAGCTCCTTGGAGATGTGCTTTCTTTACCTAAGAAAAGCTTTGTTGAGGGAGTCTCCAGTGGTATAAAGAGGACTGAAAGCTGCCTTAAACAGGCAGCAGAAGGTTTGGTCTTTTTTCCTGTGATGAGGATTGGCATAGTTCTGGGAGAAACAGGTTTATACCATCTGCTTCCCCCTCTGGTTCAGAGGAGAGGCAAAGGACAAGAATGCCATGCACCACTCTTGGCAGCGTGATTTACAGGAGACCAATTTAAACTTCTGCCAGTAAAGTGTTCACACTGCTAGATCATCATGTCTATAGACATGGTTATGTCTGTAACCACACTGACAGAGCAGGGTAAAGGTATGTATCCAGGGGTTCACATTTTGTGTTCCAGGCCTTTTTAGTTTTTGTGGGAGTTGACTAACACCGTATTATTATTATTATTATTATTATTTTGGGGTTGGTTGGGGTTTGTTCTTTGATTCTCTTGTTAGCTCTCTTTAAAAGCTGAAAAATTTCTCAGTTGCACTAACTCCATTGCCAAATGTCACAAGTTAGTCACCAATAATCTCAACATCTTCAACGGGTTCTTCCTTAAAGTTGGCTTCAAATTTGGTTTGCTCTTTGAACTCCAGGAAGAGAAGTCTGGGTTTGTGACTCTGTTTGTATATGTGCACTCTTCATCCTGGGGAACCAGTGTGATGTCACAAACTCAAATTCACTCAATCATGAGTTCACATCCTGCAAGTCCAGAATTCAGTGGGATGAAAGGAAACAAAAAAACACTGCAAGCTGGACTTGTTACATCAAGAACAGGAAACCAGCTCTACATTTTGCAGAGTACATCTTGCCAATACAGGCATCTGTGAAAACTTCCACAGGGATATTCACCAGCAGGACAAAGGCAGGAGGCATTTTCTGCACTGCGGGGCTTGGCATCTGCACAATCCTGAGGACTGCAGCTGAGAAATAACACCTACCTGACAAGGTAATTTTGGGTGCTAACTGCATCACCCTCTTTAGCAAAGCAGAATTGGAGAGGCACTGCAGAAGGGAAAGCTGTTGTTTGAATATCTCCAAGTCCCACTGTGTGCCCAGAGGCATTGTCAGGAGAGCACCAAGCAGGTTAGGGCAGGAGGCTTTTCTGGGGGGCAGAGGACACTGCTGGAGATGCAGGTAGCCTGGTACAGCTGGACCTGCCAGAGCTGTACTCCTGCACCAAAACCCTGACTGCCACCCCTGAGCCAGAGCAAGATTGGAAATATTACAGCCTTGGCAAGAGAGGACCTTGTCTGGAGGTTGGTATGAGTCAGTCGTGAGGGTCTTTTGTGTGTGTGCACGTACATGTGTGTGTGTGCATTTAGAGAGTGTGCTGTCAGGGACTGATTTTCAATGATGCAAGTCTCCTCTAACTGATAACACTCTAAATAACAGGTGAGTGACTCCTGGCAAGAAGGAGATTGTCTGACCTCATTGTTTGCCTTTTTTCCCCTCTCTTTGTTCTTCACAAATAAAGGTTTTTTAATAAACTGAAAGGTCCTCCGTTCCTGCCTGATGATAAAATGAAAGGAACCAGTGAGGTATGGTACAACGTGGCAGCAAAAAAAGAGAAGCTCATCAGAAAATAACAAAGGTGCAAGTTAAAGATAAGGCAGCTGTCAGAGATTAATCCTGCTGGCCTGATTGTTTTCTTTAATACCAAGGCCTGCAATAGCAAGCGATAAGTTTGCTGAGTAATTTGGTTTTTGGTGAGGAAATAAAATTCAGGTAGGCCTCATAATTGATTTCCTTTTCTTTAGTTTTCTAAACATTAAAACCAAACCAAAACAAAAAACCCAACCTCTGCCTTGACTACACTTTTCTTTTTTTCAAATGTGCTCCAAGGCTGTGAGCTTTTCCCCAAACCAGGTCTGCAGGAAGACAAATGCAGGGAGGGCAAAGCACCCTTTCCTTCTCCAGCATTCTCCTGGGAATACTTTTGTTTCATCCTGAAGCCTGACTGCATCTCTCAGACGTGATAAATTCTGCCCATTTTTTACTTCATTTTACTGTCTGAAAGAGGGCAAAATGTGAGGTGGTAGGAAAGTGAGGTGCTGGGAAAAGGAAATTTCAAAATAAAGTAGGTGCTGCCTGTCACCAGTGGGTTACCTGGTACCTGGACATGGCACTGCTCCCCATCTGCAGAGGGAGAAGTGCAGAAGGACAGTGTGGTACTCATGGGGCTGGGCAAATATCACTCCTGTCAAGCTGTGGAGGTTATCCAAGGGGGCCATTCTCTGGGGCTCACCACAGCAGCACATGGGGCCTCCTATCTGGCCCCTGGCCCTGGATGTGGAAGGAGGAAGAGTAGCCAGCAGGAGAGGTCATGTACCATGTTGTGCTGGTGAATATCCACTCCTCACCCAAACCTTCCTCTTTTGGGGAGGAAGCTGCCGGGAGGCCAGGCACTCCACATGCAGCAGTTCTGGGAGGAAGGGGGAGAGGAGAGAGGGAAGAGAAGACGAAGAGAAATTGAGGGAGGGAAATCTCTCAACATCAGGAAGTTTGTCACAATGAGGCAGAACCACTCTCAAGTGAGAAAATGACCCTGAGAGAAAGACAGCAGGAGTGTGAGTGTGCGTGCGTGTGTACATGTGTGTGAACAGGAGGCAGCAGAGCCTTGGTTATTGTGACAAAATGAACAGCCCCTGGGATGCTCATCCAGCAGCTAATTTCTCATCTTATCTATTATGTGAATGAGATGGGAAAACAGTTTCCTGTTTTTCACAGATATCACTAACAAGAAAGATATAGAACAAATTCCCTTGTAGGCCATGCAGCCAGCTCCAGCCACAGACTCATTTGTTTCAATGGAATGAATAAATGCAGTTAGGGATTGCCCATTGATGGGGAAAAAAAGTCTGTAAAGCTTTCTATAGAAGCACAAAAAGGTGCTGCCACCACCTCCAAAACAAATGAAGAGCTTGGCGCACATTTTCTCCTCATCCATTGACAGCACACATGCAGATGCAGGCTTTTGCAGCACACAAGCACACACACTTAAACCTTGCCATTTCCTTTGCTGAAAACAGGTATTTCTAGTGTTATAATGCAGCATCAGTGCTACTTGAAAAAGGAAGCCACAATGAAGGACTTCCTTGCCCCTAGGGAGCTTCTAAAGGTCTTCCACCAGGTGTAAGAGCAAGAAGTGATGGGTGTGCTGAGCCACCAGCCCTCAGCACACCAAGTTTAGGGTGAGGATTTGGAAAGAGTCCCATGTTAGGGTCAAACATAAGGACCAGCTATAGTAAAGACAGGCTGTAATGAAAGAGGGCCATACATATCTTTAAAAGCATAGACCCACAGAAAACCCTATGGGAACAACAAACAAACAAATATTTCTGCGTGTGTCCACAGGCAGTCAGCAGCTGCAGCTACAGCTCCACAGGCCTGTGACAGAATGGAAAGTGTAATATCTCGTTTGCACTTTTCAGGCCAATTCTGCTGGTTTTCATCTCTACTTTTCCCAGCAGAGGGAGCACAGGGCCAAAGGGCCTAGAGGCAGCAACCCATAGAAGGCCACTTCAAAAGTGTCCTTTGTCTTGCTATTCCTGTATCAAAGGCACAAATGGGAGTAGGGGGCTATGGGAGGACCCAGCCTCCTTGCAGGCTGGGCAAATTCTCAAAGACCATTCCCATCCCAGCCCCTGGCTGGAGGGAGAGCAGGGTTGGGCAGCAAGAATGGCTTTTGACCACTTCAGGGTAGGATATGCACAGCTGCATTGCACCATGCACAGGTACCCAACTGTGCAATGGGCCCTGATCTCCACTCCCAGTGTCCCAGCTGCTTCCCTGCTTCTTAAATTTTAACTCTTGTCAGTCCTGCTCTTTCATTCCTGCCCTAGAGGCAGCTGGAGCTTTCTGCACTTCCTCAGCCTCTTACCTTAAGTACATGTTCTGATCCACTGTAGCTGGGGGAAAAGGGATAGGTACTTGTGCCCTGCCGTGAGGTTGGGGTTTGACCCATAGCCCAAGTGAGTACCAAGTATGCCAGGCATCCTTGCCTGCTGCCTTTCCATTGCTAGCAGAGAATGAATCCAGATGATGAATCCAGATGATGAATCCAGATGATGCCCAGCATCAGAGGCTGGATGAACAAGGAGGTGGGTAAACAGCTCACAAAAAGAACATAGAGAAGGAGAAGTGGGAAGTGGAAGAAGAGAAACCTGAAGAAGTTTAAAAGAAATGAGAAGAGACAAGTCTGGTACTTTAGTACACTAAAAAGAGATGCTTCAGTTACACTGCAGCAAGGCATTAGAGTAGGAGAAATGAAAATAAATTCAGCCTAGAGTCCTAATGAAGTAAATTCCAGAGTGGGCTGAGACGTTAACTGATACAAATGAGGATCATTATCTTCACTCTGATATCCTGTTCAGCGCAGGGCAAGGAGTGCAGAGACAGGAGGGGACAACCAAGGATGACATGAAGTACAGCCCTGCCACCCTGCTGCTGTCCTGTGATGAGGAGCCTCAAGCAAAGGGCCAACAGCAGCACTCTCTGTGAATTGTGCAGACCATCTGCAAGCCTCAGCCATCTTGTGGTTTTCCAGCTCTTGGTCCAGTCAGGAGGAGGGGTCCTGGATGCCAGGCTGGCAAGCTGGCAGAAGGAGTGCTGGCTCTCTGGAGGGATGGGCTGTGAGCAGCTTTGTGTTGTTCCCATGTGTGTCCTGACAGGACATTTGCAATATCAGCCACCTGTGGAATAGGCTTCTTGGGTTTCAGCTGTCTTCCTCTGCCTGGCAATGTCCACTCACCTGTTGAGGTCAGTCCTGGTGCCCTGGAGACTGAGTTGAGCACTGTGAGATAAGAAACAGCAGGTACAAAACAAAGTGCTTTTCACCTGCCCATGATTAGTGTTTGTACCTCCACCCCCATCCTGCTAGTTGGAAACAGACTCCTGGCTGCAGCCAGAGAGAGGTTTCAGCTGCCACCAGGCTCACCTGGGAGCCCACCTCTCCCACCAGCCATTCATCTCCTCCTGACAGCAACGTGTGGCTGCTCTCACCACCATCAGAAATTAAAACGACCCCAAGATTTGACACATCCAACATTAAACCTAGAGCCTTGCTGCCCTATCTCCTAACCTTGTCTTCTTCTGATCTCTCCTTCAGCTCTTTCCTCTCTGAAGGAGTGATCAAAACTACACAGAAATACTGCAGAAGCTTTCTCATTATATTCTCCGTCATGACATTTACATGTTAATATTTCATATCATATTTAATAGTGACATCATAAATCCCTCTTGGCTTGGCTCAGTCAGGTATGACATGTAAGTAGGCAGTGACTTAGTTCCTGAGTATTTACCCCTAATGAAAAGAGCTGGAGCTCAGATAGGTCTGAGAAAATAAAGATACATTAAGACAAATTCACTGTGGCATTAAATCAAACTCTTAACAGGATGTTTCATTTAACATTTCTCTAAGACCCAGGCAAAAGCCTCTCATCCAGAATCAATGGAAACATTTACCTTACATAAATGTCTCTGCTGCAGGTGCAGGTTAGTGCCAACAGAATTTAAGAGTGAAATTCTAATGCAAAACTGAAGCCTTTATCCATTTTAATCTCTTTAGCAATGATCTCGATAAAAGTCTCATTAAAAAGATACGGGAATGAAATAAAAATTAGTTAGGTGCTTTCAATTGGCATTTTGAGGTCAGATTTTTGAGTTTTGAAATTATATTTGAGAATCTAATGTCAAAATGTTTTTAGGTGGTTTATTTTGGGGGTTGTAATATTTGTATTTCTTATCAGGATCTTTCTGATAACTGACATCAAGGAACACCATAAAATTGTAATAATTAGCTTCCAAATTAAATAAATGACCAAGCGATCTACTTCTGAAATGCTGCAAGGCAAATTTCCAAAAGTGAAATTTCAGAGAAAATATTTAAACAAACATATTTCTGGTTCAAACAGGGTAGAAATAACAGACCCAGTGAACTGAAAACGCAGTCTCAGCCATCTGTGGTGGAGGCTCGCATCTGAGCACTGGTCCCAAGCAGGCAGGCAGCATGTTTGCTTCTCTCCAAGGATGCAGTCTAGCATGTATTGGGGTAGGAGGTCCTCTGCCTGACCTCTCCCAGATAGGTCTGTGAGACTGTAGGAGAGGGAAGGCGGAGCAGGAAGGTGGATAAGAGCTCTAGCAATCCATTTGTTAAAACAATCCCACTTCAGTGTGCAGGACAACAGCATGCACAGTGTGGCTCTTTGCATGCTAGAAAACCAACCCAGATGCTCATTTTCACCACCGTGTCACAGCAAATGAGTCATCTTCAATCTAAGCCAGACCTGGAGACAGGGGTTGGACCAGAATTCACATGAGACTTTATTTATCTTCATTTTTCACAGGCTGGACCACAGAAGGTTGGAGTTGGGTGGCAGGTTTGGTTTTTTTCATCGCTACAATTGCGTAGCTGCAATGTGGTTTCCTCGATTGCTTCACAGTTGGGTTAGCGACATTTAGACAAGCAGAGTGAAATGTAAACTCAAGCTACTACATCAAACAAACTAATTTTGCCCTGAAAAACCATTTTTCTTTGTTGTGCTCTGAGGAGAAGCCATTCACAATATTGTAGTGGAAGTGCATGATCCAAAAGGTTATGGTAAAGGTGCCAAACCCTACATAAGATAAGTACACCTTGTGTCAGGTCCGCAAGTGTCATGGGTGAGGTGGTATCCCTTCCTTTTCCAAAGCAGTGGCAGCTGATTTCCCTTTCAGCACACATACCTCTCCAGCACATGTAAGCTCCTGGGTAGGTTGTATCCAAGTAATCCAAAACTACAGCTTTGAGAAGACCCTGTAAGAGCTACATCTTAGCCTCACCTAGGCAGGAGCTGAGTTATCCACCTGTCCCACCACGCACTGGTTTCAACCAGTCTGGCTGCTATGCCAGGAGCAGGCAAGAGGACGGCTGTGGCTTCCCTGGAGCTCCTTCCTAAGGAGCTCATTCACCCCACAAGCCATCCCAAAATGAGTCTTGTCTGGCAGGTGCCCCTGGAGCAGCTTCAAAGGCGCCATGCCCTCAGTTCCCCTCTCCTTCAGGGAAGCAGCTGGATCTATCCTGCCTGAAGGTCTCACTTCTGATACTGAATTTCACTGCTGAGGAATTTTTGATGAACCAGGTGCCCAAACCAAAAAGGTCACAGAAACAAAGATACAGACATTTCAAACATAGTCCTCATCTCCTTGGATGTGATTTTGTTCATTTCAATACAATTTTCTTCTGTTTTAAAATCTGGAACAAAGATGATTTCAACACAAGGAGTATGCCTACCCAGCATCAAAAAGAGAAGGAATGATTGGCTTTGGGAATGACTGGCTAAAACCAGAAGGACCCAGTATTGCTATTTTATTGGTTACAATCTGCATGATTTTAGGGGGGACATGGCAATTAACAAACATAAGAAGACCAGAACTCTGCCCTGAGGAGCTGGTTTAGCTTAAATTAGGCAGACCAAGCACAAACAAGTCTGGGTAACAAGAACATCTAGAATTTAAATAGTAAATACTCAAAAAAAAAAAATCAACTAGTGCTCAAGGCCATAAGTCATCCTTTAATTGACAGCAGTTCAAAGAAAAGTTTCCCAGGGGTGAGCCATTTCATAACTGCCTGCTGTGGGATTCTCCCCTATCCCCTCAAAGCACACAGCTCCAGCAACTGCTGGCCACAGGCTCGGAGCTCAGGGCTCAGCTGAGCCATCTCTACTGACATCTGACTTCTCCTCTCAGGTCTGACCAGGAAGGATGTGGCTCCCCAAACGACGTTGCCAAACAGGAGAGAAGGTTTGTGGAAAAGTGCACCCAACTGCAAAATACTGAAGAAGGGGTCAGGGTGGAAAAGCCTGAGCCAGTCATGACTCAGGCCCTGGACAAGGACATTGGAAATCTGGATTTCACCCCAGCCTTGACCTTGGACAAGTTCCTCTGTCTCCATTTGCCTGCTTCCACTCCCAAATGTCATCTGCCTTCACTGCGCTGTTTATAAAACTCTTTGGGGCAAGCAACGGGCTCTTGCTACACTCTTGTGCAACACTGCTCACAACAGGATCCTAGTCTTCCCACAAGCCTGCTGGCCTGGATCTAATGATAAAAAAAAAAAAAAAAAAAAGGTGTAAACCCTTCAAAATCTGTAAAAATATTCAAAGACAGGCAACTGCAGGGAGTTCAAATGAACCTCAACTGAAGATCTGATTTCCAGTGTTGCTACTAATTATTACAAATTAAAAAAACTCCAAACCTGGCTTTGAATGATCAATGAATAATGGCTAGGACACATTTTTCACCCGGAAACAATGGAGAATTTCACATTGAATACATTTTACTTAAAAAAAAGAAGACATTTTTCAGGATTTTCCCTCCTTTTGGCAAAAATTTGCCATCATTTTAACAAAATTAGCACTGAAGTTACTGCTGAGTGGTTTTGCTCTCTGAAAAAAAAAGAGTGCTTTCAGTAAATTAAATATCTGAAGAGTTATCCTGCTAACAAATTTCATTAATGGATACTATGGCCTATTTCACAAGAAATAATAAAAAAAAAAAGTCTGTTCTGGTCCCTGCACAATGAAAATAACTTTAGAAGTTCAAAATTTGACGAAGCTGTTTTCCCGAGTTGAAGGCTGCTCTATTTTTCACTCAGCGTTGACAAGAGCAAGATGAGAAAGAAATGCAGTTTCCATCATCTATTCAATCTCTGGCCCCTCTAACGATTAGCAAGAGCGCCTGTTTCACTGGTGTTTTCTTGTTAAATAGAAACTCTTCCCATAGAAACACAACTCGAAACCATCAAGTCATTTCACAACTGACAGATGGTAACAGCCATCCATGCGGCCCTCAGCTGGTTTTAGCCAGAAGTGGAGGTAAGAACTGCTGTATCATGATCAAACCTTGTACACCTCAGCCATCTTTTAGGATTTCCTCTGCGAAATAAAGGCACCAAAAAGCTGCAGTCACACAACTCAGTGGTAAATCCAGCTTACACCCATTGCTTTACTCTGCCTTGAAATTAATTTCTTAATTAGGAATTAAATTTTTCTTTTACAAAATAGGGATATGGGACTCTCTCTTTCTGCTTCCCCCTAACTGAATTACCCAGCACACAGAAAAAGGTGAGCAGCAAGATGAGAACATTCAAAGGCTCAGAGTGGGTTTTGAAATCCAGATGAAGCTGTTTCCCTCACCACAGGAAATATTTATCAGCATTGTCCTGTTGTTTTGTAAAACTATTTCTTCCAGAGTAGGCAAGCCAGGAAAAAGCCAAGGGGCATAGAGATGAAAAAGTTATGTAGGAACCTACCAGTCATTGTCTCTGTGCACTGTTACAGTTTCAGCCTGGCAAGCTACTTACAATCAGCAGTGGTCACTCAACAATTGCTTCCTCTTTGGAAGCAATTCATAGCCTTGGTCTCGTGTCTGAGACAGGTAACTTCAGCTACCACCAACTCTGGCAGGCTCAAAGCTGTGTCCAAGCATCCCAATGGATGGACCAAATGAAAATCCTGTATGCAAGGTGTCAGGTGCTTCCAGAGGGGATCCATGCACGAGAGGGAAGCTACCCCTGCTGTTGTGCTGGCTCTGTGTACAGAGGGTTTTCCTTTCCTTTCCTTCCTGGGACTCCCCATCCTGCTGCTGCCACACTCACTGATTTCACAGGAGATGGAAAAGCAATGCACTACATAGAGCTTAGTTGGCCATGAACCCTCAGTCTCACCCCTTACAGATGTTTGGCCCCTTCAGGAAAATGCCTAGAATAGACTTTGGGTGCCACTTTCAAAGGACCTGAAAGAAAAGCAAACATTTGGAAATGCCCCTCACTAGCATTTTTGGGTCAGAAATACAGGCAGACAGGAACACACATAACATTACAAAGCACCCTTCACACCATGCCACCATCCAAACCCTTCTGTACCTCACTTGCACTTCCAGAACAGCCTTCATGTATGCATGCAGTGCAAAAGAAGTTTGAATTGAGGGAACTCCCATGTAAACTACCCTAAAAAAATTCCTTCAATACACTGATGTTTTCTAGCTTCTGCTACAGCGACTCTCATGGAGCTGTGACATTCAAGGAGGAGTTGTTTGCAGCACTCAGATATATCATTAGCTTGACAATTTTTCTTGTAAAGCTTTTTTTTTCCCCTGCATTATTGAAATTCCTGCACTGTACTCCTGCCCTTGCCTTGATCTTTGGGCACAAACACAAAGTAAGCAAGGAAGAGCCTGTCATGATGTGGAAATAAAGGGCAAGTAGTGATAGGAAAAGGGAGAACAGTTTTAAATTAAATGAGGAGGGATTTAGGTTAGATGTCGGGAAGAAATTCTTAACTCAGAGCATGGTGAGGTACAGGAGAAGGTGGATGCCCCATCCCTATATGTGCTTAAGGCCATGTTGGATGGGGCTCNTGCCAGCGCTGGGTTTGGGGCTCGTGCTGCGGTTGCCGAATTCTTGGGGAGCACTGCCCTCTGCCGGGCACTGCGGGCACTGCGGGCCCGCCCCCGCCTGCCCCGCGCATCCTTGGCCCCGGACCTGCCGGGGATGGGCCATCCACAGCTTCTCNTACTCCTGCCCTTGCCTTGATCTTTGGGCACAAACACAAAGTAAGCAAGGAAGAGCCTGTCATGATGTGGAAATAAAGGGCAAGTAGTGTTAGGAAAAGGGAGAACAGTTTTAAATTAAATGAGGAGGGATTTAGGTTAGATGTCGGGAAGAAATTCTTAACTCAGAGCATGGTGAGGTACAGGAGAAGGTGGATGCCCCATCCCTATATGTGCTTAAGGCCATGTTGGATGGGGCTCTGAGCAACGTGGTCTGATGAAAGGTGTCCCTGTCCACAGCAGGGGGGTTGGAATGGGACGATCTTTAAGGTCCCTTCCAACCCTAAAAATTCTGTGGTTCTTTGAAATAAAATATGAAAAAGAACACATGCAAAAAGAAGGAAAAACCAAACAAAACACAACCTCACCTTTTACAAAAAGCTGCAAAAATTATCTTTGAGGCTGAAGGAGAAAGAAATGCATTTGCCTCAGGTGGAGGAGAACTAAATCCATTAATGTGCAATCTGCAGGATTTTAGCCATTTCACTGATACAAAATACAGCCGCATTAGTGGTGAGTGGCAATACTGGGAACACCTTCCCATCCCTAACCTGCTAGTGAGCTGAAGGTCTGATCGCTTTTAGGCACAGAAAAGAAACCTCAGGGGTTTATTTTAAACACAGCGGAGAGCTAAATATTTCTACGTTTCCCTGAGGGGAAAAAAAATATAAAAAATAATAAAAATTAAAATT
>VXBI01013049.1:1232694-1328700 GCA_013397375.1 Toxostoma redivivum
AAAGGGAAAGCAAAGGGAAAGCATGCCAGCGCTGGGTTTGGGGCTCGTGCTGCGGTTGCCGAATTCTTGGGGAGCACTGCCCTCTGCCGGGCACGGCGGGCACTGCGGGCCCGCCCCCGCCTGCCCCGCGCATCCTTGGCCCCGGACCTGCCGGGGATGGGCCATCCACAGCTTCTCCGGGCAGCCTGTGCCTGTGCATCGCCACTCCCCCAGACAAGGGTTTCTTCCTAACAGCTAATCTAGACCTACTTTGCTTGCTTAAAGCCACTGCCCCTTGACCTATCACTGCATGCTCTTGTAAAAAGTCCCTTTCCAGCCTCCAAAATTGCTCTCCAGCTTTCAAAATGGAGGAATGGTCAACTTTTCATCCCACCAGTCCTATTCACTCACTATTTGATTCTCTTCACCACAATAGCATGCCTGAACACTTAGCAGGATTTGGGTTTATTGATTTAATTATGGTCAGCTTCCTCAGAGCAACCGATGGATGGATGTGTGGACATTTCCCCCACTTCCTACTGCACTGCTGAGCCATTTCTCAGCCTAAATGTGTACAGACAGCTTTGGTACACCTGTCTTAGGGCAGCAAGCTGGGAGCAGTGGTACCCCGGGAAGCACAGCCCGCTGCTCGAGGCAGGCCATGGGTGATTCAGCCTGACAAGGTGGGCAAAATCCTGCCACCAGCTGTGACAGCCCAGTCGGGCACAGGAGGCCTGGACTAGGAGCACTAAAGCAAGAGCTCTGAAAAAACCCGCTTTCCTCTGAGTGTTTGTGTGTGTGTGTGTGTGTGCAATTTCCATAATAATTGTGTCTGTTGTCTGCAGACATGAATTCATTACAGCAGGAGGTAAGAGAACAGCCAGCCTCAATATACATTTCAAATTCCTTACTACAGCCTTGATTTATAAGGCACAACCTGAAACACTGACTAGCTCATTGCCTCTCAGTGAACTGAATTTAACGTGATAGCTGAGAGGACTGAAAAACAAATGAACAAATTTTGTTCTCAAAACGCTCCATCTCCACATTTTTCATTTTTAAGAGTTGCTAGCTGTGTCCTGGGTATCCTCCTGCTTCCCCCATTCCACCCCCCTCCTTCCTCCTGTGCATGCTCCATCGGCACTTGCATTAATCTGGGCCCGAAAGTACTAAATTGATTCACAGTTTCGCAGGCACCCAGGGGCAGAATATTCCAGGAACAAATGAATTAATCATCTCAGAGCCTCTGTGCTAACCCACATAAAAGCCCACTGCCCAGAGTGATGAGGGCTCAGCCTGGCCCCTCAGCTGACCACAGCAAGCATCCCGTCTGCTCTGGACACCACTAGACACGCGCAAGCCCCTGTGAGACAGCGCTCTGTGAGGAGCTCCAGTACAGAGGAATTGGTCTGACAGGGAATCCTGGAGAAAGAGAGAGGTCTGCAGTTATTATAAATGGACCTTCATGGCAGCAACAACAGGAAACAGAAAATAATGTTTTGCAATTAGGGCCCGCAGCTGTCGCAGCGCCAGCGCAGGCTACACACAGGTGCAGCTATTACAGCAATGAATGGCACACACTAAAGGTGCCATCCACATAGGCAATAATAACACCAGGGCTGGAAAGGTATTGCCATTTGCAGCCTGATGTTGGGAAGGAAGAAAGAACAGTAAGAAGGCTGTCTCTCAGTCACCCAGGCCTCAGCCTTATCTGGAGCACCAGGTGGGCAGTGGCAGAAAAGCTCCTTTCACCATCTGACTGGGAAAACCAGGTAATGTCTGAGTCGAGACCATGAGGCTTCAGCCAATTGAAAATCTGGCAGGTTTTTTGCTTTCTTTGTTGTGAATGGAAAGTTGTTAGAAACTTCTTCCCTTTCTGTTATTTAAAACACCCAAAATGTTCTTGAGAGTAGGGGAAAGTCACCTTTCTAGTCTCTTTCACACAACACTCTGGCAGTGCCACTCCACCAACTTCAGTGGCAGAGTCTCTTACTGGTGGGAACAAGAGACAACTAGACACAGAAGGAACTCTATGGGACCCATTCATCAATATTTTGCCCTTTTCCCCCACCCCTGTCCCTGTGTCAGCCCCATGCAGCAGCAAGGGGGCCTGGACACCCTGACTCCAGAGGTTCCCCCAGCCTCAGTTATGCTGCTTCTGTGACCTCTCTCTGGTGCAAAGTGGCTTAATCTTGTTTGGCTCCATGGTGATCTATTGCAGCTCTCACCCACTCTCCAGTGGCACAGATCTGTGACTCCAGGGGCACAGGATGGCTGTCTCTCTGCAGTCTGCTTTGAACCCCAAAATCTTAGAGACAGGTCTTAGAAAGGGAGAGGGAATCACAGACTTACCAACCCCTTTCAAGCAAACCAAACATTTTCCAGACTGTTTTACCACACACACATCCTTTCTTTCATCAGAAAGGGGAGCTGTTTCAAAGACACTTTGCAGAGAGCTAAGAGCAAAGCAGAAAAGGGGCTATCCAGTGCAATCAAGCATCCTGCCCCAGGGTGAGCTTTTATTTTGCTGATCTGTAGACCACTAAACATTCTTTTACTGGCGGTGAAGATGTCTAAATCACAAATGTTAGGCTAGCATCAGGTTTGCTTTTTCCTCATGGAGGTCTTGGGAGCTGTCCACAGACCCACAAAACATCCACAAGTCACAGACCCCTGGCTTCATGTGCAGCACATGCAGATGTCACTGCTACCAGGGTGTCCTCATCCCCCCTCACCTCTGCCAACTCTGAGCCCACACCAAGGTCCATGTGGCCACAGAGCCACGTAATTTAAAGCTAATGTGAGTAAATAAGTCCACCATGAACTGCACCCTTTTGACTTGCAGTCCAGACAAAGACCTAAGCTGTTATTAATTTATTTTTTTAACCTTGTGCAGGAAAATCAAATCACTTGTCACCTCAGCCTCACCACTACCCACCAGCTTTGGCTGGGCTTTTTTGGAATGAGCCAGTTGAGCATGGAGACACGTGTGTGAGGCTCAGGACTGCCCTGCTGGGATTGCCTGACCCAGCACAGTGTGGTGCAGGGCTGTGGCATCCAAGGCATACCTCCATCCTCTGACTCAGGATGGAAGCTGAGGAAGGGTCCGGATGTTTTTGGTCTGATAGTGCCAGGAACCCACTGAATGCAGGCAGGGGAAACAGCTACCCCCAGCACCAAGGCAAAAGCATCCTCCAGATTCCTGAACAGGACCCAGTTCACCAAGGTAAGCAGAACCAAGTTCTTTTTCTGGGTCTTAAAATTGAGGAAGGCAGTAAAATTAATTTGAAAACTTTGCAGGAAGCTGGCATAATGAAAACAAAAGTGGATTGATGCACTGGCTGGCATACCCTCGCTCTGGGAAAGAGCTCAGGCAGCCACTTCCAGAAAAGCTGGAGCCTGCTGGAAGAGAGCACAAAACAGGAAACACTGCTCAAAGGAAGCTCACAGACAAAGTGGCAATGTGGAAGAAATTATAATGATTAATACAGCGCCTGAAGTGTGCAGGGGAGCCACAAAAGATTGAGAAAAAAGACCCAGAGATTTGATTTTCCACTGCCCTTCATCAGCAGCAGTCATTTTATACTAGCACAAAGCGGGAGTGCAATCTTCACAGCACAGAACAAGTGCACTTTATGTTGCCTTTCTCTCTATTTTCCTGCTCCAAAGCTCCCAGGGAAAGGGACAATCAACACCATTTGTGCCTGACTATTGGGGCTTGGAGCCCAAGCTAGGACAGAGACCATAAACAACAGACAAAGGGAGAGGGAAATCACTGACAAGAGCTACCACATTTGTCTCTGGCTAGGATGGAAGAGGCAATAAGAATAAACTGGGGACAACGTCCACTGACCTGCTGCAGAAAAAGCAGTCTCACAGAAAAGAAAAACTTGTTCCTTCTCTTAATTTGATTGTGCTCCAGAGTTTTGCCGTAATCAATCTTTTCTAATATCAGAAGCAAACCAAATTAGAGCCTTAGATAATAACATTTTAAGCCTGTAGTTCAGTTTCAGTCACTTCTCTATATCCATCATAGCAAGTCAGCAGCAATAAATGAATAAGGATTGAAAGACAGGCACACAAAACAGGTATGGAATGCCACCAAGGCCAACCATCAGCTTTCGGCCATAGGTCCAGCTTTCAGCAGACCAACAATCCACTCTCAGGGCGTTTGGGGTTTGTCCTGTGAGGTGCCACCACACTTCAGGTGCTGTGGTTTCTCCAGAGTAAAGAGGGTTAAGATTTCAGTTCTTGGTGTCTGCTCTCTGAAAAGCTGTGGCTTGAATTCAGAGGTGTCTTGCTCAGATTTACTGTGAATGGGAACATGTTTCTGCCAGGTCTGTCTTCAGGTTCTTCAGTGCATATGAGAAGAAAATCAAACTGCTTATGAGATTTTCACTACTAGTACATTAAGAAATTTAAACATACCTAGGTGACCTATAGGTTTACAACAACAGGCAAAGGGGCATGTTAGGTATAACTTTCCCTCAGTAAATTAAAAACACATATATTCACCAATTATTTGTTTGCTACATCAAATCCAGAGCAGATGACATTTGCATGATTGTATCTCCATGACAGGGGAAGTATGTTTAGTGTTTTTATACTCTGGCTTCATAGAGACATTCAGATGGAAAGTAGTTGTATCCTAATTTGTATACATGTCCTGTGATAATGACTAAGCTTCTAACAGAGGGGAACAGAAAAGAAGGCAGTAATGTTTAGAGGAATAGGCCACCTCCCCTAAACCAAAAGCAAGTGAACAAAACCAGAACAAACTTTGTGGCTAGATCCTTTATTTTGTTGCTTTTAAAATAGAGGAGGAACATTTTTTAAATCTGGATATCCAGAATATTCTCCCAGAATATTCTTTCAGAAATATTTATCTCCTGACTTGCTCTTTCTTACAGCAGTCTCTGAATTCCTTTGAGCCATTAAAGGATTTTGTCCTCAAGTCATTCCCATTAGGGGAATATTCAATTTAGAAATTTGCCTCTTGCTCAAGGTTTGTATGTGAAATTCACAGTTAACATCCCTCCTCACTGAGTTTCAGGTCAGTGCTCTATCCACTGAAGAGAGAGAGATATTTAACAATTAAATAGTCCTCTAGGCTACATCTGTACGAGGCAGTCCAGGAGTGCCTCCCAGCCCAGGGATCTACGTGCCCTGACTGTTTTCACTCCATGATGGAATGGTGTCACCCTGCCTTTCCTCACACTCCTCATCCCATAGGAAGGAACATTCTCTCCAAGGGTCAGGAAGGACACACAGTGCCCTCCCAGTCCTCTGCACAGGCTGCTGAGGGTCTCTGGCCACAGAGCCAGCCCCGCAGCTGAGCACAGCCGAAGAGCTGGGCACAAGCCCCAAAATTATCTCGTGGTGTCTAAATAGCTTGTGTAAATCTGTCCATTGCTTCAGGCACCCAAGAAGGGGAGCAACCTTAAAGGCAGGAGGATATAAGGATATATTTTTGCCTGTTCAAAGACGACACCGTTCTGCTGGTAGAAGTGAGATATTTTTCTATTCTCAGGCTTTTGATATTAAGAATTAGCTATCCACTTTCCAGAAAACAGGGAATTAGTCTTTCCAGACTACATGTTTAACAGAGAAGAAATGAATCTTCATGAGCTCAAGACATATTCCCTCTTCTTCTCTTAGCCCCTCACCCCCTGCCTCATATCTCTTCTATGCAGTTTTTCAAATAGTTTAATAATATTCACAGGGACATTAGATTAATTGGATTTTAATTCCAAATGACTGTGAAAGCAGAGAAGTGAGTCACCAGTCCATGCTAATGAGAAGATCTATTAAGGACCCTTCTCTGATAGACACATAGAGTAGGGTTATAAATATTTCATATTCAATTAATTGAATTTTGCCCCCTGTTATATGATGCTGCCCTGGAATGTTAATCAACTGGGACCAGAGAGAGAGGGAGAGGAAGAAAGAAGGGGGGGGGGGGAAAATCTAAAAGAGAGTCTTTAAACAACATCAGAGCCATTCCCATCCCCAAATCCTCCCAGTTCACACAGCGCCCTGCACATCAGAGCAGAGGCTTTCATACAGACTGCATCTGGTTACACACAGTGGATAAATTAATGTTAATTAATCAGACAGTCATTTTATGGAGAACTGTGTGCAAAAGGTTACTCGAGCCCTGCTGCAAATAGATTTATAGGTATAATTGCCATGTTGAATGACCCTCTGTACATGGGCTCATTAAACTGGCCATCAGTCAAGAAGTCTAATTGAGGAAGGCCCATATCGTGCCGCTGGGACCGGCGCTGGCTGCAAACAGATCCGCTCCGCAGCAGCCAGCTCTCTGAAAGCTGCCAACAATGCCACTTCCCATCCTCTGGGCACTTCTGCCACTGCCACTCCTGCCAGCTGAAACTCTGGGCAGGAAGGAGAGAGGAGAGCTCCCGTGCCCATCATCGTGGCTTTACATCATTTGCAAAACACGCTGGGGGACTGGGTGCAGCGTGGAAATGGTTTTACTGACAGCTGCGCTTTCCAAATGCCTCTCCGGCCTTGGCAGCTGGGAACAGCTCGGATGCACAGGCTTCAAAGGCGCCAAGATCAGAAGGCAAATATAAAGACACTAAGGATTCTTGATGACATTTCATATTTCAGGAGCATGCCTTGATTTTGTTGGAGTGGGGGGAACATGGGAGAGTCCAGGCCAGGAGCCAAAATGTCCAGGACTGGCAATCAGGCACAGACACATACCCCAAAAGCAAGGCAGCTCATGGTGCTGCAGTCCTTCCCTCAGTGCCACCCAGGTCCTTCAGCTATGCTGTGGCAGACAGTCATTCCCATGGGGGCTGTGTCCAGCCCTGTGGGTGCTGGGTCCAACATGGAGCCTTCCAAAACAGCAGATGAACCTTGCCACTGTCCCTGGCAGCAGACACGTGAAGCCATAGGCCAGCACTGTGAAAACTTGCCTTTTGATCCTTCTTGTGGCATGGGCTGCCTGTTCACAGTCAATTGTCACAACCTGTCTGTGACTCCAGTTCCCACCTATGCAATTATTTGTTTGAGGATTGCCCCTTATTTCACACACCCGAGGGGTCCTGCACCCTGGTTTATACACCGAGGGCTGCAGTTGCAAGAATTCTCTTACACATGCTGTAGATCACACACGTGTGCCCAGAGTGGAGACTAGGAGGAAGTACATGGCACCCTCCACTAACCCAAAGTGTCCTGGGCAGCCACTCACCAGGCCAGCCAGGGGGGCCTCTGGGTGTCAGAAATGGATAATTTTTGTCCAAGCTGGTTCCCAAGACACCTCTAAGGGAAAACACACCATCTGCTCCACACTGGAAGGTGTCATTTAAGGCTACTTGGGGGAAAAAAAAAAAACCACATCTGAGTAACAGACAGGTAAATAAATTTGAATATGCTCACATTATCTCTTCCAATACTCATGTTACTCACTTCTTTTAATGTTGCCCTTAGTAGTGTATCAGCCTGATCAGACATAAAACGACCACGAAATGCCATCTTTCTCTAGCACAAAATAAAAATTAAAGCAGAAAAGCTAAAGCGCATTAATACAGAAGGCATCAAGGCAAGAATAAGTATGAACAAAGAGAAACCTAATTGTCTCAGAGCAGTGACAATGTCACTGTCTGAAGATGTTTCTGATGAAGAGGGGTTTCCATCCCTGGACAAGGCAAGGGTTGCATAGCATGTCTGGGCTGTGGCAGCATTTCTCTTCATCCTGTCCCACCATGACTGGTTTGGCCTTGATGTGTACCACACTCTTTTTCAAGTACTGGTGGGCACATTATTTACGTGTACAGCATCTGACAGATGGATCAGAAAAACTGAAGTGAGTATGGCATGCTCCTGGATCAGCTGCCTGCCATTGATGGGTGCCAGGGCTTCAGAGGCCAGCTGCACAACCCCACATCTGGGTGCACAGGGAGACAGCTCCAGCAGGACAGCCTCCAGGCAAGCGTGGGGTCTCACTGCCAGAGCTGTTCTATGGATGGACAATAAACTGGGCCCCAAGGGCACTCCCAGAGCACTTCTCAGAACTGATTTCCCCCATCCTGTGCCACTACTAAAGGCCATATTTGAGTCGGGAGAATGAAAGAGCACTGCAAGTTCCTAAGGCATGAAAACACCATTTCTTCTATGAACAAAGCAGCATTTCTTCCTGTAATAATAGGTGTTTCCCCCAATTTATCAGTTTGATTTCTCCCATTCTCCTATGCAGCACAGCTGTGTTAGCACAGACTTGAAACCCACCAGCTGCCTGGCAGTTTGGGCATCCAGGCTGCTGCAAAACCTTTCGCCTTCAGCACAGGAGGAGAATCTTCTCTCGAGTGCTCGCCCACAGAGGGCACCACTCGTAAATGTATCTGACTAAACACGCTGCCACTTCACGCCTCACCAGCACAAACCCAAACCCTTCATGCATATCATTACTGTCATCTCCGGGAAGAAAGGGAGCAGCAGGCTGGTGGTGCACAAAAGGAGGCGTTTTTAAAGCGCTCACTGCTTGAGCATCCGCACTCATGCTGAGATGTCAGGAGAGGCTTCCCATTCTGTACTGCTGTGGAATGCTTCTAGCCCCTGAGAGCTGAGCTGCATCAGCTCAGTGACATAAGGAAAGAGAACGGTACCTTAAAGGGTAGCTGATATTTCCATATGCAACCATGCATGTCACTTCATCTTGGGCAAGGACGAGGAGACACATATGCTCTTCCTCTGTCCACAGCAGGTGGACTATAAGGATTCTACCCTTGAATGTTAAAGATAAGTTTTTATTTACTTCTGCAGCCAGTAGATAATTTTTCTGAAGTCCTCAGTCTAGAGTTAAGAAGACAAAGTGTTTAAACATGAGTCACTAACCTCCCTGATAAGAATTTTGCCCCTAAACTTCCTTGGGTGTCGGGATTTCAACCTGTATTTCTACAAAAGACCCTAGATCAGGTTTGCTGAGCCTGCTTTTACATGTATCGAGACGTAAGTGCAGCTTTATGCGAACACCTACCAATAGAATAAAAATCCATAGCTTTCTCACTCACCCACTTCATTTTAAGTGATACAAAAATCTCAGCTATGTGCAATGTATGCACACAAAACAGAGCAGCCAAACAGGGAGGAAAAACATCTGCCCACCTTGTATCCCACTTCTGTGCTGCCTCCATTGCTTGGCAAGCTCCAAGTGGATGTGCAGTCATCTACTTAGGGTGGGGGACAGCTTACAGGACAGTAAAAATGTACATTGTGCATTTAGTTCACTGAAGAAATTGCTGAGCTGTTGCTTCTTTAAATACCAGACTCATAGTTAAGTTGGAGTTTTACTCTTCATTCTGAATGAAAATTACTCTTCATTCAGTTTTCTCTTCCAAGTTTATCTCAACATCTAGTCTAGAAAAATCAAAATATGCTGGAAAACAGCAGCTAGAATATGCCTTTAGTCCAAGGGGGTAATGGTGGTGGTGTCTTTTTGGTATTCTCATATTTAAAATCAACCTTTGTCTATCCAGTACAATCTACCTTTCCCATTTCTCTATCATAGTCCTGTATTTCTTTCTCACAAGCCATCAAGATTGATGTTCACTTCAGAATCTCTGTAGATGCTCTTGAGTTTTTTGCAGCACTAAGAACCCAGAGAGGGATTAGAAACTAATAACATGCTGGTAATCACCATCATGTATTTTAATCACTGAAGTGCACTCTCAAATTACACTAGAATTAGAATTGCCAGAATTCAAGTTCCTGACATCATCCTTTTTTAACCTGAATCTCTACTCTGGCCCTTTGAGGTACATACTCCTGTGCAAAGTAGATGCACATTACTAGCATAAGTCTCCTCTAAATAGTAGAGGCTGTTTGCAGTCTTTCTATAAAAAAAATATCAACCCCCTAAGAAGAAGAAAAGAAGGGGAAGGTTCAATACAACAGATTGATCAAGGTAATCTCAAAGCTAACTGCCTTTTTTTTTCAAAGGAATATTTTACAGCTGTTTATATCCACTCCATGTTAGCTTTGCAGGACTGCCCCATTGGGCTAAGTATGCTGCCTAGTCCACAGTAACATAGTACAGCAAAGATTTTTCCACCCAGATTCAAGATTGATTCAACCACCAAGTTTCCCTGCAAATGCCATGTTTCAAAAAACCCATTTCAATTTTGGCTTGTGTAACATTTCACATTAAATCAGTATGACCGGTTCTCTTTGATTCCTGGGGTGCCTATTTTCAGGGAGAGGTTCAGGCTGAGAAGGCAACATGACAGGAGAGTAACAATTTGCTCACTAGCCCAGACTATTTCATCACATTATAGTAGCCAAAACTACAACATAAGTCAGTGGCATTACATATAAGCAAGTTTCACTTGTGGAAACACTGGAAGAGAAACCCCACTGGTCGTACCTGGCCTCTCTTGAACGTACCCAGCTCAGGAAGAACTGCAGAACAGGGCACAAGCTGTGCAGGCAGATCTCAGGGCACAGAGCAGCAGATACAGACCCACAAGCCCCTTTGAGAGCACTTATTTTCCAAAGCAGGCGCTAAGGCAAACCTGCTGGGAACTTTTGCCTTCCACAGTCTTGCCAAGCCCAGCATAGATGTGAATTTTGCTGGTCCTGCCAAAGCTTATAGTGATTCTTTTGTTGCTAGGAGGCAATTGCAGACTGGCTTTAGCCTACAGGAATCCAGGGCCAGCAGCACCCAGCTCCCCACCCCTTTCTGGGGATATGCCCTGGTTCCTTCCCACAGGAAACAGGGATGGCACAATCAGACCTCAAGGGAAACATTAGATGCCCAAGATGCAGCTGAGGCTGGTGCCACCAGGAGAACACACACCCAAGGACAAAAAAGACCAGCCAAACTAAGGGCAAAGCTGCCATGAAAACAGACAGGGGTCACCATGTCTCTGTTTCAGCAGGAGCAGGATGGAAAGCTCAGCTGCTGTGTAAAATCCAGCAGACCTGAACATCTTCCCTCACAAGCGGGATTTCACCCACCCGCTCACCCAGTTTCACATTAGACGTTAGATCAATAATGCCAGGCGGCGACACAAAGCAAATTGTTTATTCAGATCAATCTTTTAATCCCATCTTGCCCTTTAAAATAAATTAGCAAATAAACTCTTCCATGAACTATGCCCTAAATCATAATGTGGTCACAGGACAAAAAATTCCCATCAGAGAAAAAAAATCACCTTTTTTGGAACTTGTGTTGGTTTCGCTGATTTGTTTCTTCTCAAAACATTATGATTCCACAAAATTTTAATCTGACACAAAAATTAGAATGCAGTAAACAGCAGATTCTTTCCTCAATAACACATTAGTTAAATGTCGATAAAGTAATACCAATACTTTAACAAGGGAACTGCTTCTACAAAATTCTGATAAAAACATTCCTGGAAAACATTTTTTTTAAATGTTTCAGTTGGTTTTGATGTGTGGTACCGACCTATTTTACTGGGTTAAGTGGATTTAAGAAAAAAAATAATATAAAACCCTGGCACAGCATTTTGCAGCAGGTTATCTCAATGAACAACAAGCGCTTAGGAATCAAGCCTCAAAACATTCCTGTAAGTCAAGGACTTTACAAGCAGGGAAACTTGCCTCAACAGTTAAGTCAGATGTCAAGAAAACACAAGGACTCAGTCTTGACTCTTGTGGTGATCATATCATATCACATCTCAATATTGTGTAGAAAATGATTTATTATGACTGTGATAATTACTGTTCAGGTTTCCTAGTAGTGTTATCTGCTGGAAGGTAACCATAAGATGGGATGTTTTTGAGTAGAACAGTCTGATCCACTAAAAAGCTTTTTCAGATTTAACCCATAACAGCAAGTTTTAAAACACTATCCCTGCGTGACTCCTCACTCATTTTGATACCAAAAAGGAAGTGCTGCATCACTAAGACTACACAGTAAGGCTGATGCAGCAATGAGCACCAGCTGCATCATTAGAGAAGCACAACTCCACAGACCACAGGCTTCATGTCCCTTCTTTTACTCCAAATTTAAGTTCCCCTTCTGCCTTTTGCTTTTCTTTTACTTGGCTTTAAATTTTGGCTTAGCCAGTTGTCAGTGCTCCCTGACACTGATTCCCAAGGGACTTGTCTTGCCCTCATCACCAGCAGGTGTCACATTGAAGGATGTGAAGTACCTTCGCTGCACAGCTCAGGCTGCAGTCCCTGCTCCGGGGTTTGCCAGGGAAAGCCCCGCTCCCCCTTCCCCCTGCTGGGGCACAAGTCAGTGCCAGCACCTTGAGCAACCCCATGCCTGTGGTCTTCTACTTGCACCATCTCTCTCCACAACCAAGAGATGAAAAGTTCCCCTGCCAGCTGCCCACAGCACCAGGCTATCAGGCAGCTGGTCTGACTCTTTACTAGATGCTTTCTGTCCCTCTCTCTAATCACAAGATTATTTGTTGATTAATAGTTGCGTATTTCTGTAAAAGAGAAAAAATGCCTCTCTGTGAAAAAGTTTAAATATATAAAAACACTTCATAAAAATATTTATTATAAAAATGAAATGCCCCATGAGCCTGTAAACGTTGCCTGTAAAATCTCCATTAACTGGAAAAAACTGAAATACAGTCATTCAGGCTCTTCTCTCCCCTCTCCAGTAAGATTTTAAGATAGCCAACAGAAATGCCACTTGTCTTGTACTTCAATCCTCCTGCAATTCATTTCTCTTCTTTTTTTTTTTTTTTTTTTTTACAATACAGCAGTTTGATTTCCCAATGCTGGCAGTTTTCTTTGGAGGCATCATTTGTCTTTGCTTTTAATAGAGTTCAGCGTGGCTTGATTCTGAGCCCTTCTTACAGAGTGGGTTTGAGGTCTGATTGGTAACAGGAGCAACACCAGGATGCTTAGAATGTGCATGTGAAAATACACAGACCTGGGAAAAAAAGCAGAAAGAATATTATATTTCTGTTGGGAATAACATGAATTCTGCAACCCCAATATGCAGAATTTAGTGCTAAGGGATGAATGCAGAATGTATGAACCTGACCTAGAAAGCACAAAAAATATACCCTTGAATTTCACACAATCTCGGAATACAGTGTCTGCTGGCATGGATGAAAATGCTGCTGTGGATGATAATGAGGCAAGGAAACCATCAGCAAACCCTAGAATCCAAAGTCTGACAGCTCAGATAAACCCATGTAATTCAATCCCATACTTATTCATCCCATCTCTCTTTTAATGTTAGAATACACAAGGCCAGGTTCTGAAGGAATATCATTCATGCTTCAAAAAAATTGTAAAAAGTGACAGAAAGAAAAAAATTCAATCAAAGTGCTGAGATCTGAAATAAATCAAAACACTCTGCTTTCAACTGGAGAAGGTCAGGTAATGACTTTTACAGAAGGCATGCATTTTTGAAGGTAACTGCTCAGAGATATCTGTATTTGGTATGTTTCTAAACATCAAATATTTTTATTTCAAATAATCCAGTATACACAAGGTTGAAGAGAAATAAAAAATACTTAAAGCAAATAGATGAGGTTATGGCAGCTTGGGGAAAATGATGTTTGGGACTAGTATGGTCCAGCTGTTAAACATAGAAATGCACATCTCTGTGGCCTTGTTTATGCTTCTTTCTAATAATTCTTAATATCCTTGTAAGGTGCTTAAGACCGCTGCTTGTCGCGTGGAGTGCTCCAAAAATTCATGCCCTAGTCCAAAAGTATAACATTTCCTTGCTTATGAGTCTCTAAGTTTAAATGTTAACTATGTTCAAAGTTAACCAGGGCAAAATTCACCAGGGCAAAATTATTAAGAAATTAAGCTAAGAAAGATTTGGAGTAATTTTTACTCCATGGAAAGTTTTCTGTGTTGAAATCAAACGTTTCAAGAAACAGGAATAGAAAATGTCGAAATTCAACCTCTTGCCAACAGACAGCAGCTATCTTGACTACCAGTTTTGTGTCTTTTATGTTGGAGGAAGGAATTGTCTTTCTTCTGAACCAAAAGCTGTTACTCTATATTGACAGTAAAATGAAAGGAAAGAAGAGTAAAGCCATGTAGTCCTGTCTCCCTTTTCTAATTATTTTATCACTTTTTCTATTCCAACTTGATTTTGTAAGAGCACATTCAATGTACTCTGCAATGCCAGTGTTTTCTTACTTTTAAGGAATCTGGGGAAGTGCTCACTTTGTAAGAAAAAGTTCATACTTTTGTAATGAAAAGCATACTCATTTCAAGGAGCAGTGCTCTGCCAGGAGCCCTCCATATCTCCTGCTGATTGATCACACCTCCTCTTATATGCATTCAGCAGCTGGAAGCCTGGTCTTTGCTCAGCACCTCCTTCCTACTGCCAACTCACATTATGCTTTACCTCTTCAGCCTTGGCTACTGCTAATGGTTGAGACCCAACTGTTTTGAAAATGGAAACTGAGAATATGAAATGTCACGTAAGGACACAGAATGAGAGCAACAACCAATGTTCTCTGCCTTGGCATTGTTATAATCTCATTATATTACAGGAGTGCAAAAGTCACCTCTTATAGTTTAGCAAGCATCCTGTTTGAGCTCCTTTCAAATTTGATGAAATGCTAGCTGCCTTTCAGCATGGTTTGGGTTATTTAACAGAAGTCTACGCCACCCTGAAGAAGAAAGTAAAGGGGGGAGGACTTACTTGTAAAACTTGATGGTGGGCTCCACAGCCAGCATAACAAATGGTGCGACCGTGTAGCACACGGCCAGCTGAGTGACCGCCCAGGTAACAGCGTCGTAGGCTATCTTGAGAGGCACTGATGAGAGGAAGTAGTGTCTGCAGTTGTTTCTTATCTGCAGGTCCGGGAAAAGCAAGCAAAAAATTATATAAATTCATTTCTTAGGCAAAGTCACAGGGACACACAGCAGTGCATGACTCTCTGCTTACCATCAGCATTAATATCACAGGAAGGTTTATACACCAGTTACAAAGCACTGGGGCAGGAATACAGATGTGTACAGACTAGCATATTCAAGATCTCACAGTCAACCAGTGGCAAGCAGAGATGTGGCCCACAATTTAGTCTGTCATACCCACAGGTGAAGACTCTCTCATTCTGGGTATTTGTCACAATATTTTTTGGGAGGGAAGCTATTCCTTCCTCCTGGTTTTCATTTCTTACTGGTTATCAACAGTAAATCAAAGTTACTTTAATGAACAAGTAAGTGCTTATACCTACAAATGTGTGCTGTTCCCTAGACATTTTAATTAGTTTCACTTCTGTGAAATCCTCATAAATGAGAGGCAAAGCACATGTTCAGCAACCTGCTCTAGTGATAGTGGTTAATACTGGTCACTAGTTTAATTCTCCTTTCAGATTAACCTGGTTATTTATCTGGAGTCAAACTCCAAAAGAAAACAGTGGTGCTTGCCAGCCCTGCATAAGTTCAGGCTGGTTTAGCCTGAAAGATCAGCAGTGATAAATTTAACAACAGTGAGACATTAACCCTGTTTTTTCTTTGGTGACTCTACACAAAATAAACACAGACACCATTTTTCTGCATCAATTGCATCCAGACAAATTGTTCAAGTTTGGGCTAATGCTCAACTCACGGCATCTTCTTGTGCAAGACTGGGCCCAGAGTTAATTACAAGCCAGCACACAGGCAACATGACCCAGCAGAAGTCTGGTGGCACCCCTAACTGTACATCCCCAAGCAACATTTCCTCTGACAGCCATGGGGCAGCAGTGCATCACGTCCAGAATTGGTGCTGGTTATAACTGCTGGGTACTTTGCAATTAGCATCAGTACAGAACAGAGTTCCAGCAAACATCAAGCCTGCAAAGGCATGAAAGAGGGCTCACAGCAGGGACAAGCTGCTTGACCATGTGAGGGTGCAGCTGACAGCTGGATAGTGTCTGGCAAGGGCCTTACAAGAGAACAATGAAAGGTACATACTGCTCTGGCTGCGAGTGTGATAAGGATTCCAGTGAGAAACGTAAAATAATATCCAGGATAGATACCATGCCACAGGGCCGACAGGATAAATGTTAAAGCTGTAGGGTACCAGGGAGCTCTGTCATAGCAGACACTGCAAAAATGAAAACAAAACAGAAGAGGCTGAACAATGGCCACTGCGTTTGAAATCCTTCTGCTTCTAAGGTCTTACTCTGTTTTCTTAGGGATCTTATCTTGGTTCAGTCGAAGACTAAGGCATGAGGCACCCTCCCTTCATTTAAATGGAGGTTTAGATGGAATGAGGAAGCATGCTTATATGCAAATGAGTTTCCAGAGAATGAGCATTCCAGAGAATGCCTGTACAAATATTTCTGGTGCTCAAAGCATTTAAATCAATAATGGAAAAAAGGGCAGTCGAGACTTTGTTCACCTTTACATCTCTATCTGGAATCATACATTAATCTTCCAAACTGATGACAGATCAAGAGCAAGTTGAAAGACAGAGAGATGTGACCCCACCCTTCTCTCTAGTGAAGAGAGGTATTTTTAGGCACAGCTATCTGGCAGATGCTGGGAACAACAGGGAGTGCCATAAACTATTGCAAAACAGGGGATTCCAGCTAACTTTAGCAGCAAAAATCTTACTCCCAAGATGCAAGGATAACAGTTCAACAAAACAACACCCAGTCTATTTGGCTGTCTGAAGTTTAAATCAAATTCTGTGCTCTGCAGAAATGAGTCAAGATAATGCATTTTTTACCAGGAATAATTTCAATAATGAAAAATAGTAGACAGTGACTTTTAAGATGTATAGATTTACCATCATTATAGTTACAATAACTACAATAAATCTATGCCTGCATTTCAGATACTATGTTGACTGTATGCTGAGCTTTAATCACACCAGAAAGTGAAATGAGTAATGAGACACAGTCCAGTCTATAAAATTTGGACTTATGCTAGTATTTTTAGTATGTGCCTTAACAGTCACAGATTAAAATCAGATCATCTCAGTGCTATAAGTCTCTTCCCCATATCCTAAACAAGGACTTCCTGGCAAGCATCTTTGGATAACTCCAAACCAGACTATGCTAGGGCTCTGAAGATTTTGATCTTATTTCTCGCTGAATTTCTGGATCACAGTGACACAGCAAGACCACCTCTGCATGGGAAACATCGCAAAGCAAAACAGTACAGCAAAGATAATGGAGGGAAACAACAAAATGCTATTGCTTTCTATTTTGGAAGTTTTGAAAAGTTCGTTTATGACTTTGCTGCTCATATATAAAATAGGAGCATTTTACACTTGCAGCAATAAAACTTTACAGCACCAAATACCCTTGTATTGCACCAACTATTACAGACACAGGAAACAAAGGAAGAACAAGAAGCTATACATTTATGAGAGGCACCAGTCAGCGTTTTTCCAGGCCCTGGAGAGCTTTTGGATCTCACAAGCACATAACTGTTTCATTACTCTTACCGTTTCAGCCAGGCAGCTGTCTGAATATTCCAGTTTTCAATGTACATTTTAAAACTTGTTGCAGTCTAAGAAAGAAGTTCACATGAAATGTTAGCAATGAAGCCTGTGAAATACTACTTGCAATTTAAATTAGTGAGGAGGTACATGGAAAATATTAATTCTAGCAGCTAACTTTTATGAAGACTGTGCCACAATCCATCATTATACTAATATGACTTGGGAGGGACATTAACTAGGCTGATGGCTCACTGCTAACACTTGGCACTTGCTCTAAAATCTCACTTTGTTTCGTAGAATTAAATACACTGTTTGGCTACTTTTCAAATAATGGGAAGTCTGAGAAGCTTTCTTGTTTTTATGCTTTGCCTTCCTTTCAGTTCATAAACAGCTTTATTTCTGGAAGAGGTATCGTGCCACTTATTATGCAATCTGGACTTCCCTACAGTACTACTAAAACAAACTGTTATTTAAAAATATTATTATTGTAAAAATTATTATTATTATTATTACTACTACTACTAATGTTACTATTGTTACTCTTATTACTACTATTACTATTGCTATTATTACTACTACTACTATTTGTAGAAGGAAGGGGAAAGACTGAAAAACATGGGCAAAAAATAAGGACTAAATTTAGAAGCCAATTCTCAGCCCCGTGCTGAGCTTGAGAACCCAGAGTGGACTCCAGTGTCCTGAGAGAACCACCCATACCTCCTCCTCTGATCTCCCCCAGCTTTAGAGGACTGCTGGACTCTGTTCAGCATTGGTTTCCCTACTGCTGATCAACTTCACCTCCCAGTTCCAACCTCCAGGGACACCCTCGCCAAGTGGGGACATGATTCAGTGACACCACAGTATTTTGCCATAGCAGCCAAAGGCAAGGGCACACTGAAGAAATGGATTAAGGGCAAAGGCCTTCAAGGGGAATAGGCACATGTCTTTGCACTTCCACGCAGAATCCTTAAAGCTAGTATTTCATCCTCTGCATTTAAAGAGTTAAAATTATTAGCAATTCCCAATGCAGCACCGCCACATTTTCATTGCATTACTGCACCGAGAGAAGCCAAGAAAAACACAGTTTCTCTTCCAACTAATATTGTCACTCTCTTTTGGCCTTCTTTAAGTTCCCCTGTTACATTACCAAGAGAGGAAGTAGTTGCTGGCTGTCAAAACAAGCACGCTGCCAAGGCTTTCAAGTCCCCCACGTGTGCTTAGCCCCTGTCATGTTTTAAGGCCCACACAACTCCTTCCATGTGCTTATCTTTTCTGCAGATCAGATAGTCACATTTAGCACTCAATTTCCCAACTCTGAGGTAATTTTACTCATGCAGGTGGCTATACCTGCTGAATATATAGACTGTATCTGTATACACTGTACAATCAAACTTCAACTCCCAGTGCTGCTGTTGGTACATAAAGTGATGGTTCAAGGCTTACCCAAAGCCATAGTCTCTGTAGCCTCTCCTTTTCTCATTGCACACATGATCAAATCAGACAGCACCCTATTTCATGCTTTTGGAAACAATTTCTGATCTCTGTTGCCCATGTGACCAGTAAAGGAAGTAAGTTTTGAGAGGCCATCGGTTCAGTTGGTAGAGAAGAGCAAAGGCTCCTGTTTCCTTCATTCAGCTTGCCTGAATAGTACTGGCTACATTTACTTTCCTGCTTCAAACAGAAGTTGCCTCAGCTCATCAAAGTAAAAACCATCTCTTGCCTCAAAACAGAATTAGCTATAGCTCTCAGAGTGGTATCTAGGGTGCTGCTGTCATCAAGAAGTGTAAAGCATTTCTGGGCCGTGTATCTTGTACTCATCAAGGAGTACACTGAGGATTAATCAGGGTTAAAAAGGAAAAAGAGAAAGGGAATATATAATGAGACTTCCAGTTTTGGCATCTTCGGTGAAGAATTACAGAGACTCATTTTTGAGAAGAACTATTACAGCACATTCACTTAGTCACAGATTGTTCAGCAATAAAACAGTCAACTTATTTTTATCTGTGATTACTTTTAAAATCACTAGAGAATTACAGAGGGAGGCTCCTCCTCTTTCTAGAAAAGAAGCCTTTAGAAAGCAGTCACAGACACATAAATATTTCCACATCTCACTGGCACTCATAAAATATTCTTGAGGGCAAACAAATTATATGGGCCATCTTTTGCATTAGAGACAGAAACATGAATAGTTTTCAAAAGGCTAGTGGATCTTAAAAGTATGCAGCAATCACAAGGAAGGAATGACAGATGTTTTGTGGCTCACTGAACAGTGCTCCAGATCAGCACCCATCTAAGCTCTGTGTGCCTTTGTCACCTCCCACTGCTTGGTTTGTACCCATTATGTCTCCTATACTTGCTTTTCTCCATGTACCAGAGGCAGTTCATCCCTTGCACTTGTCTGTGCCACTTGTGGCAGCCTCTTTCTCTACCATCACTCATCTCAACTGGGCTACAAAAGTGAAAGATTGTTAGAAGTAAATAAACAGAACACACCACAGATGGTGAAGAATCATAGCTGTGAACAATTTACTGACCCACTGAGCTCAGCCACAATCTACAGTAATTGACTGCTCATTTATTAAATATCTAAAATAATTATTTATTAGCCTTCACTAAATTATTTAGAAATACAACCTGAATACAGAGCATGAGGAAGCCTGTGAGACAGGTGCATTTTATCTGTCCAACAGATAGAATACAAAACCCCTTCATGCTACAGAGGAGCAGCCTGAAAGTAGCATATATATACTTTCTTTTCAGTAAAGCCTTTACCCATTATCATGCTCATTTCTGTATAATTATGCCAATGCAGCCACTCCTTTATCTCACCTCAATGTTCCAGATATTCAAATTGGACAACAGGTCCCAGCGGAAAGTGCCTTTCTCATCAACTCCACTGAATCCATAACCAGCTGCATTGTTGACTGCATCTGCTGCAATGTCAAAGCAAAACAGGTCAAGATCAGACTGCTGGAAGAGACATGTTTTCTTACAAGTTAGTATGGCACTAAACAAACATTCAAGCCAGTTGTAGGATTTAGCAATTTCTCTAGGAGAAGCTTCTTCTTTGCAAAAGGGCATTACTATAAGGCTACGCAAGAGTCATTTCCTCAAGAGGAAAGACTAGCTACTCCTTGTGCAGAAGAAATAAAATAATAAAATTACAATGAATATAAATCACTTTTCCTATTATTTGGCCTTTATTATTCATCTGAGACAGATATTGCCATAAAATGAATGTGCATTTTTCTCAAAAGAGCACCTGGATGTCACAGCATTTTTCAGAATTAAAAAACTTTGTATCTCAAAGACATGCTTATTATTTCTATTAAGCATTCCAACATGGCTGTGTTAATTAAGACTGTCAGAATTCAGAATTCTGTAGACAAAGCCTTTTGCTAATCCTGTTCCAGAGTGTCTCACTAAAGTGCCCACACATCTCTATGAACTAAATACTGAATGACTTCAGTTACACACTTAGCTGCTTTGGAGCAAGTAGAAGCTTGGATTAGAGTAGGCATTACACACTGATGCACTCTTGTCAACTACCTCCCCTCTCAGAGTGCCTGGGAGTCACCTCATCACTGGGTCTCAAGATCCTGATTTCAATGTGCCCCTGCTAGAAATACCTACTTGTAGTCCTAAGAAAACAGAAGGGAGAATTCACTATTGTCTCTAAATCACTAGTTGCAGCCAACACTGGGGATCATTGGAAGAAAAAGGGAAGCACAAATACAGGTGAGGCTTCTCCTTCTAGGTCATTTACAAAATACAAGTCTGGTTATTCTTTAAAAAGGTCAGCATTTCTTCCCCAAGAATGAAAACTGATTTTACTTTGTAAATGCTGTGAGTACAGGCACAAGCTCATGGAGAAGCCCTAGTGCCCAAAACTAGGGAGGGAACCTAATTATAAGCAACAAGATTAACAATAAATAAATAAACAAGCAACCTTCTCTAACCTAAAACTTGGTTTTGTTTTCCATTTTCCTAAATGAGACAGATTTTACTGATGGGAAGAAAGCTGTCCATACTTTTAATTTTCTTCCTGTTTAAAAAACCCTTCAAACAATAAACAACCCTGCCTGAAGTTGGCCCACAGGATCCTGCCCAATCTTATGTGGAGCTGCACATAACCTTCCCCCCAGAGCAGTGGACTCCTGGATTTGCTCCCCCTTGCTCCAAGGGTAGCAGGGACCAAATAATTAGAGTTTCTTTGCCAAAACCAAGAAACCAGGAATCATGGGATAAACAATAATGATAAAGTACTGGAATGGTCTGCCCGTGGAGGTGGTGGAGTCACCACCCCTGGATATGTTTTAAAAAAGATTGTGCCATGGTCTGGTTGAGGTGTTAGGGCAATGGTTGGACTCGATGATCTTGAAGATCTCTTCCAACCCAGTCATTCTGTGAATTCTGGGAATAATTATATAGCAGACCCATTGGCTTTTTGCTTCCCAGGCTGCTGTCTGCAGAGCAAGGTGTGAAGCACAGGAAAATCACAGCTGTGCATCCTCAGGTTGGTCACAAAGCCCAAATCTCCAAATGTTCAGATTTGTGTCTCTGCAGGCTTGAAGAGCTCGGGCTCTCACAGCTGTGTATAGTTGTCACAATTCCTTGGATGGAGGCACTCGGGCCCAAAGTGGTTTCGTGTTCCCAGGACCAAAGAATCTGAAGGAATCCAGCTCCCACACAATGGTGTGCCTGTCCTGTCCTGTCTTGAGGACGGGAAGCATTTATCCACCTGTTTCAGCAGTTTTTGTAATGCCCTGGGCCATGCCATCAGGAGCAAAACTAGGAAAGGATAAAAAATTGATAAAGTGCCTGCTGTTCTGCTGCTTGGATTTCGGATGTGACTAGAGGAGGTCTCACCCTCCACTATGCAATGCATACTTTTCAGTGAGCTGCCTCATTTGTAAGATATTTCTACAGACTTCATAGCTTGGTCTTGTCACAAATGCAAGTTCAGTTTATCTCTTTAATAATAGACTTCCAGTTAACTATAATGCCAGAAAAAAATGGAGGCAGCAATTTAACACTGGATCCCACAAAAGTAAGTTTGTGAGCAAGCCATTCTTTATCTCAAAGCCTTTCCCATCCCACACATGCCATTCCTGGCTGCCTTCCCTGCATCTGACAGTTTTATTCCCAGCAGTTTAATCACAGCCTCGCAATGAATCTCCCTGGCTATTTCCATCCCATCTCAGTGAAACTGCTCAGCTTCAAGGTATATGCATTGCCTGCTGGGCTTCCAGAATCTCCCCTACACAATGTCTTGGAATACCAGCAAAAAAAACCAGGATATTTTCAGCCTGGCATAAAGGATTGATTCCTCACACATAGATGGCAAAATGTGACTTGTAAAAGAAAAAAGTAAAAAACAAAAAGATTATTTTGACCACCTGTACAGCTGGCTCCTAAAAAAATTGCTTCCTTCTTTAGTGAGCCCTCTTACTTCTCCTCCCCCTTTTCCCTGCATAGATTTTGGTCCTTCCCAAGACTTCCTTTGCTGCCCAGAGTTCTCCAGTCTCTTCTCTGCACTGCTCAAAGCCAAGGTGTATACAGGACCCCACAGTGCTTTAGAGGCAAGGCCTAGCATCAGCCCCCCAACAAGCTCAGGGTCCACTGCCTAAGGGAACACATCTCCCACATGAACTACAGGTCTAGGGACAATTTTACTCCCCCCCATCCCAGGTTTCAAACCTCCTTCTCCATTTAGGAACGTACTTGCTAAACACAAAAGTACATAATGTAGCCAGACTTACCCAACGTCCATGCAAAATAATACTTTGGTTTTGCTGCCTGTGTTACAACATACAGGTAACCAAGTCTTGACAAGAAGGGAGTTTTATCAAGAAATTCGTCATCAATAATATATGCCATAGGAAAGTTCTTCGTAAGTGTCAAGAATAAAATGAGAGATACTAGTGTGATACACAGCTTGTACATCACTGCTCCCTAAAAAGCACAAACAGTGAAATATTCATTAGAAACATTTGCTTAAGGAGAAGAACAAGGCAGTGCTCATGACATACAAAAACAATGGGCTTCAAGAACCATTAAAGTTACTAGTGACAAAATTGATACTAATTAATTTAGAAGAGGTGACCAAGAAAAGGCCAGAGTCACAGCTCTAGTTTAATTTGGTTTACTGAACTACCTAGAGGTAGGTAGGGCAAGCACAAGTCAACATCAGTAACTTCATGACAGACTCCACATCATTGTGTGGAGATTCTAAAATGGGAAAGGAAACAAATAAAGCAAACCCTACAGTGGAAATCAGAAATCTTCTCTAAATGTACTGTCCTCTTCTGGAACTAAAGACTAGGTTCCTCCTGGAAGCCAAAAGCACCAATATTCAGTGCAACAGTGGTTGTTACTACCTAGCTGCCACCCAGAAGTCTTGCTAAAAATCACTTGTCCAAAAAGCACCATGTTGTTACAGCACACTTGTATCCATGATACAGCCTATGTGCTCTGCCACAGCATTTTCTATTCCAGCTCCCTAGCTTCCTACACACCATTATTGACAATCACAGCAGTAGTTCAAAGCTTGTTTGCAAATACACACCAGAGTAAAACCTTCTTGATCCAGTTGGAATTGAAACGTAATCTGGCACTTGGATACCATGTGAAAATTGACTCATGTTCTCAAAAGGCTAATAAAAATGTAATACACTATTAAAAAAAAACATGTATTTTTGACTCTTCTGATTTTTTATATCTTTTTATATATTCTCCAAATTCTGGAATAAAGTAATGTGAAATTGTTTTTTATGCAGATTTTAATACTCTCTCCTGACTTGCATCCTCCACAATATAGGCCTTATTCTGACCTCAGTCAGACTAATGTAAATCAGAAGTAACACCACTAGAGCCAGCAGAAAGACAGCTGTGTGCAATGGGAATCATTATACAGAAGTGCTCACCTTCAGAGGAGACATTCTGCACACATTCACAAAGCTACGTATTCTGTGCCAATTTAAGATGAGAGAGAGAAATCTGGACCTCATGCTACACTACCCTGCTTTACAAAAAGGCTGTTTTATAAGAAGGCTTTAAGTAATATCAAAAATATATAAAACAAAATTAGTGTTAAAGCTATGGGAAAAAATGACCTCTGGAGTCATCTTAAAGTGCATGAGATACTCTTGCAAATCACCTGGACAGGCTAAACTTTCTGATTAGCCGTGATTCATGTACTTCTAACATCTCCTGCACTGTGGGGGAGATTTGACTTTTTTGGTTTTTTTCTGACATTTTCTCTTCTGTCTGGAGCTGAACTGCAACTCACTTCACTGTCAGAACCTGCAGCCCATTCTCCACGCTGCACAAAGGACACCCATTAACAACTGACCCATTTTTCATGCCAAACCCATTTGGCAAATTCACTAGTTCCTTCACCCCTGACCTTGTGATAAAAACAGCAGCCACTCACAGAAAAAAAACTCACTGTAACATTTACTGGCAAGATAACCCAAAACTGGTTTTTCTTCTTAGCTTTTTATTATGAGAATCATGTACAAAGCTGTACTTTCCTGCCCCCTGCAATCAATCTTTGTCACTTTAAAACTTACAGTTGGAGAAGGATCAGGAAGTCTGTCATAACCCTTCTGCTTCCAGTTCACTTCTAACAGTTTCATGTGCACATGCCTCCCTTCAATGAAGGCGATATAATCCTTGTAATTGCTGCAAGGCCCTGCTATGATGCTCATAAAATTGAGGAGATAACTTAAATACTCCAGTAAAGAAGGTCTTGACCTGTGAAAAATCAGCCACACACAACAGAACAAACAAACAAAAAAACAAAACAACAAAACTAGGTAAAACACAACAAAGGCTTTCACCAATGCTTTTTTTGTTTTTTGTTGCACTGTCTGCCTCAGTCCTCACCTTTCTCCTACCCCTTTTCCCCCCAGCTGAGAGCTCTCTAGATCTGCTCTGGGGAAGATGAAACACAGCCTGTCACATTCTGGTGATGTCTGGTAGATGGCAGTCAGAGCAAAGGTAACATGGAAGTGCTTAAACTACTAGTAAACTAATGCTAATGACTTGAAAAGTTGTATTCTTAGAAACCTTTTAGCTAAAAACAGTAATAAATTCATCCATTTTGGACAGGTCATCAGTACCAGGAATGAGAAGCTGATAATTGGTTTTGGACATCTGTCCAGGATGTCAGGAACCATACTGCCTTGTTATACAAACCACAGGGCAGGGAGTCTCTAAAACCAGGGCTCTCAGTCCTGGGAGGAGCTCTCACCCACCCTTCAGTCTGGCCTTGCGAAGAATGGGAAGTGTCACGTGAGACATACAGGAAGAGAATGAAGAAGCACTCTCTCCTACTGTTCAAATAAAGGAAGTAATTGCCTGTGTTGCATCATGAACAGAAAAAGGAACTAAGGGGGAGAAAAACACATTAATTGAAAGACATCAGAAGATGAAAGTCAAAGAAAGTCTGCCGTATTCATTTTTTTCCATTTTGCAAGTGCATACCCCATCAGTTCCTTCTGGGGCAGTACATTTGATATAAAATGAAGAAAATCCACTGTCCTTGCTACAGATCAGTAGGATGGAAAAAAAAAAAAGATGCAGAGGCTTCTCAGCAGTAGTGTAATTTGTAAATTTTTTGGCTTGGGGTTTTTATGTGGCAGAAAATGCCAATATCTAAATTGTGCACTGTGTTCTGCACTGCATTAGAGTGAGTGCTCTCCACAAATGTCCTAATTGTCACCATTCAAGTAAACATGGAGCCCTCAGATGAGAGCACAAACTTGGGCACAGTGCTTGAGGACTCTCCTGCCCAAGACACAGATGGACACGCACAACCAAAACAACACTTAAAATTCTTTAAGACTAAAACAAATTTCTAGCAGAAAAACTAAGCAACAGTTAAACATTTTCTGTTGCCTACTTCTATTCTGAAGTGGAATTAGTTTGAATAAACAGTTAGATTAGCAAGGATTTTCTGCATTCACCCTACTGGTTATTGTAGATGTTAGTGCCTGAATGGTATGTTCTCTGGTGAAAGCATTTCACAGAAAGAAGCAGCAAACTATTTGGGGTAAGGGTCATCTTTCTGTCCTTCAAAATCAGGTCCATGATGTGGGCTTCCTAGCTCTACAGTAAGATTAAAAATAAAGTCATTAGTTTTAACTTGGATTCTGCACATGGTTGGGTGGGGAGACATGAGTAATGCACGAAGGAATGTACAGAGGATGAGTGAGAAACAAAAACAGACCAAGAACAGGAGGGAAGACAAAAGGCTGTATTACCAAAGGGGATTTAAAACTCTTCAGTTTTGACTTGTCTGCCACTGACACTTAAGCTATTGGCATCTTCTTTTCTATTATGAACTCATCTACTATACAAGAAAAAAAAACAAGCCTGTTTGGTGAGAATTTGACTAGAATTAAGGGCCAACTGCAGTTAAAAATTATGCTGTGAGCTTTAAAAATAGACACTATGGGGTCACAAAAAAGTTATACAAGGTTACCTACAAGATTTTTGCTTTTCAAGAAATGACTGCCTTACTTTCTGAAGTTCATAGGCAGATTTTCTGATGGCTGAATCTTCTACCTTGGAAATTAAGACCTTGGCCTTAAACAAACATCTGTTGCCCTGCAGTTCTCCTTGTCTTCTGGTGTTCTCATGTTTACATACTTGTCCAGGCTCTCTCTGATAAATAGAGGGTCATTGTGCATTCCTCAGTGAAGAAAGCGAGGATGAAGGACAAAGTGGACAGCCACTCATGTGAGAGGCTGACCTCCAGTGGTCCAATGCTGGACCATGGGTGGAATTCTATAAATTCTCTCATTGTGTAAATAAAGCTCTCTTTTCCTGTTCATCATTCTTAGAGTCAGGTGTGTGATCTCTCTCAGTCTCCCTCTCTGTGTGGGCCTCGGCCACACCCACACATATCATGGTGAAAAGTAGTTATGGTTCTAAGAGTAATTCTGTTACATTAATTCTTCATCAAAAAAACAAACAAAAAATTCATCTCCATGTTGTACTTGTATTGAGACACAAACTAGTAAAAAAAAGGGTGCTCAAAGAGATGCTCTCTCCATATGAAAAATGAGACTAGTTACATAACGTGAAGAACTGGGAGTATTAACATTATGGAGGGAGACCAAAAAACATAAAACACAGCATTCAAAACTTATGGCAAAGTAAAGCAGCACTTGGAGTGTCAGACTCAAACCAAAATGGATTTTTGCTATGGATTGGATTGTTGACAGGGGAGGAGTATTTTACTTGGAAAAATAATATATCACAGATCAGATGAAGGTAACAGCGAACAAATCTGTATAGTACAGTCTTAGCCTGAATTTAAAAGAGTTGATTCAGCAAAGACTTGTTCTGTTGCATGTGGAGTATATTTTTAAGTCAATGAGACACTGCCAAGTACCTCAGTGCTTTACTGCCCAGCACAGGGTGTTAAGGGCAGAAGTCCTGAACTGAAGAAATAAGGAACATAAGGTAGAAGGTATGTTTGTGTAAGGAGGACAGTGACAGCGGTATTACAAAAACAAAACAGCTCAAGCAAATATAAAAAGCATGTAGGACTTTTGGCATCTCATGGACTGGAAAGTAGCAGGATACATTTGCATGGCTGGGCCACTATGTTGTCCCTGACATTGCAATGGAAAAAAGAAAACAAAACAAAAGAACAAATAACAAACAACCTAAATACTCAACCTCTTTGGAAGAAATTAGACACAAATCACTCAGAGAATTACATTCTTACTTTACAGCAAGCCGATTTTGCTCAGCAGTCAGTTCCTCAGCTTGTCGCCCTATTCCTGGAAAGAAAAGACACATTAGATAATTCCAAAAGACAAACAGTAAAAGCTATTCCCAAATTCTTATGCTTGCACCCCACACGTAAATTTCTAAAGCCATAATTTCGAAATTTCTTTGTCATGGGTGGTTTTAATACATCTCAATCCTTAACTTCTGTATCAAGTTCTACTCTGGCTCTTCCCCTTACCTCATTCCCCCTTTCTCACCCTGGCTATACTGTCAGGGAGAGCAGCCATAGCATTCCCACACACACAATGGAAGTGGCAATGCCACCGACTGGCGGCGACCCCCAACAGCCTCTACAAACTGTCCTGGGCTGGAAAACCTCTGTTTCCAGAAGCTGGCTCATTTAAGCACAAGCCTCCCGCTGGCTCCTTGGTGAGAAATGGAGCATTTCACAGCAGGAGGAGTAGGCAGGGGAAGGGAAACAGGCGCTCAGGGAACAGAAGCTCCACTGGTGTGAACGAGCAGCCCAGCTGCCTGCTGCTGGAGCAAGCCTAAACATACACAGCAGTAATAACCTGGAATTGTACAGGGTCCAGACTGGAGGGTGACCTCCTGTTGAGTGCACAAGACCTTTGAGGCCAGACGTACTGCACAGACTCAATGTCCCAGGAAAACAGTGGAAAAGTCCTGTGTCACTGCCAGTGGTAAACAGATGCTGCTTATGGCACATACCTCAAAACCTTCACCCTAAAGCTTTAGCTGCACATTCTGCAGGGAATCCCACTGGCTTCAGCAGAACTACATGGGATGAGTCACAGCACTTGATGTGAAGCATGTGGAGGTCTCCATGTAAACAGCCCCAAAAGATCAGGTGCTTGGCACCAATTGACACTGCTGTTCTAAACATACTGGCCATAATTACCAATACACACACAGGACCTACATCCTACAATGACTGCTGATAAACTGCTCCTTTCCATTCTCTCTCCACTGTTTCAGTTTGTAAACACTGGGAGGGCCTGAATTTCAGAGAAACAATTAGCACTTAATTACATAAAGGACTGGGTATTTTATTTGTCTGTTTCCATTTATGGACAGCTGTGTTAAATTTTTACAAATAGAAATTTGTCACTGACGCTTGAACTGCAAGCTGCCTTCATTTGATCAACTGCTCCATATATGGATGTTTGCAATGTAATGAGCCTTTTCCACCATCATTAATCTGTAGGATTTCTGGTCTGTTTAAAATGTTCCTGTCCCTGCTCTTGTCTTTTTCTTTTCTGTCTGTTCATTTACCTTCAACATCCTAGGTGTGTACCTCAGCTGCACATTGCTGTGGAACTGCAGCAATACCTGACCTGAGTCAACTTCCAGAAGCATATAAGCCTCAGCAATGTGAATGCCAACAACATGGTCAATTAGCCAAGCTTCCAGCAGTACCTATTATAGCCAGCTAAAAGCATTAGATTCGCTTGTGCAAACCTGGCTTGTAAACAATGCCAGACCCCTGTGTGGCCATCACCAAAATCCTTGCTCACAACTCCATAGCAAGGCACTTACTCAGTCACCCACAGCTTCTAATGCAGTGAGCCTCAGACCATCAGAAATTTGCACTGCAGCATCAGTAGGCACAAGCAATAGTGCTACTGATGACAACTGACATTTTTAGCCTTTGCACTGTACTAGACACAGGCATTTTACTGGGAAATAATAGTGCTCTTTGTCACAGCACAGCACAAGACTGAAGACAATGTTATTTTGCTTGCAACTGTGCTTCTCTCTGCACTGTGGAAAAGCTACTGAATTCCATCCCTCATGAGTCATGGAGTATATTACCACTGAATATATCACTGCTAGCATATTTTTTGCTAAATTAACATTAATGACTGAACCTATGTATCAAACACAATTCTTGACTTCTGAGAATCAGTAACAGCATCAGAGAACTTAATGTAGATGCACTGCAGCATCTAAACAGGAGATACTGGTACTAGCTAAAATCCAAATTGGGCCCCAAGGAAGTACAATACTCAAAGGGGAGAACAGTTGTCTCTGATATTGAAAAGACGGTTTGATCTTAAAAACTGATCAAAACCTGAAGTTTCTCATTTTCCTCTACAAAGCGTTTTTCTTCTTCATTTGGAACAACTCACTGAACTACATTCATTCACTCCATAAATCAACCATAGAATGCACTGTAATAAAAAGGCTGTCTTCAGGACATGGGAAGAGATTCCTTTTCTTACCATCATGTAGCTGGCATGCAAGTGTTGTGATCTTCTGTGTAATTATCATCAGCGGACTATAACAAAGACAGAAACAACAGTTACATGTCTTGTAATACAAATTATTCCCAACTTTCTCACTGAATGCCTTTATGCCTTAAAAAGGCATAACTGTATTAGCAACAAGTGGAAAACATCCAATTAAAGCTGAAGGAGGCACTCAGGCATAAGACAATTGCCTGGGTTCAAAACAACCCCGCAGTAACTTGCGCTGGAATTTTTAATTGCTAAGTGCACACAAAGCCTTATTTTATGTCCCCCTATCGTGCAGCAGTGCAAAATTGTGGTTCAGAAGAAATCACACCATCAGGAAATACCAGCTTCTGCAGCCCACTGAGCTTCCTTTCAGGCAAAGACCAAATTGAAGCCCCATACAATGCAACACCAGAATACAGCAGTGCTGCTATAACCCAACTCTGGCTCTTCTTACTATTTGTTACTCTCCTATTGTCTGTCTCCTCAGTGCCCTAAAAAAATGTTGACTCTGCAGATACAGATGCTTATTTCCCCACATGAATAGCTCTATCAATTAGGACTGTGTGCAAATACCAGAAGAGCTGTCAGCACAGCAGTTTCCCACTTGCTTCTTGGCCACGCATCTGCGTTGTGAACAGCCTGTACAAGATACACCATCCAACTGGGAGTGTACAGGCATGTGGGATCTGGAGCCCCTGGAAACAGGAACTGGTTGTACCTGAGCCAGGCTTGCAGCCACCCAGCAGCTTTGGTACCAACTAAACATGCAGCATAGAAATAGCAACTATTCCTTAGGGCCACTCATACTTCCCATATCCAGCTTTATAGAGCTTCTTGGCACTAAAGGCAAATGTGAGCTGCTGCAGCTAAGGGGTGGGGAAAAAACTAAACTCAGCTTGGTGGCATCAGGAGCTGGTTCCCACAAGGATAAAGGACACAGCCAAGAGCATTTAGAGGAAGGTAAGAGGAAAGATGGGAGTAAAACCGTGGGAAAACTGATCACTTCCTCCATCGTCTATGGCGCCTGAAACACGAAACCTGGTGCCGAACATTTGCAAAGTGGAAAGACCCATGGCAAGCATAGCAAAGGATGAGCACTGCTTCTCCCTATATCCCTGCCACTGGGAACACCAGCACAGGGTGCCCAGATTTCTCACAACCACAATAGTCATGAGATGGGAATGGATGATGAGGATACGCCACTATTTTAAAAACATTAGTTGTGATGACTGTAAAACCAGTCCCACAAAAGACATCTGTCTTCACTGAGGATTAATACAATGGGTTGTTTCTCCATTTGAGAATAAATTAACAACATTAACCAGATAGAGGTTTCTGTTTGAACACAAATAGTATCTTCAACCTGGAAGTGAAAACTTGAGTTTGTACACGTTTATTTAACTATTTACACAGTTTGACCTGTATATGGAACTTTTTTAAGAGACATAGATGATTATGCCAAACATTACAGCTGTTCATTTTAACTATTGTTAATATATCTTCTGGAACACAATTAAAGAAAAAAGTTGAGGGTTTGGTTGTTTTTTTTCTTTTTAGTTCAAGCACTGTGTTTGTCCCATAGATTTCTCAAGGTAAAGAAAGAAAAAGTGGAACTTGCATTCAATGATGTCTCTGTCTAAAATAACAGTCAAATACTTATGTTCTACAGAGATTTTCAAGAGATTCTGGATGATCCTTAAGCTAAATCGACCTACTGGTTACAATCAAATGTATACTCAATGGCTAAGATTTACAACCTGATTATCCCACTAATATAAATCAAACAGATTCTCAAGATAATTAATAGGCTGAGCATAGGTTGAGGAAACACACAAATACTGACAAAAGACATTCTTTCATTCTAAGTGGTCTCTTTTTTAATACTTGATATTTTTCAAGAGTCCACAAGTAATTCTGTGTGGGTAATTTGCATTTTCAACCCAAAACCAGAACATGCAATATCAGCCAATTACTTAATCAGAAACTGCTTTTATCATTTCAGAAGTCCCTACTTGAAACCTCAATAAAAAAGAGTTTGCACAAAAAATTCAGAATAGGCTTAAATATACACAGAACTTGAATACAATTATAACAGAGGGGTCTTACAGCAGCTTTTCTTGGGTTACCTAGACTATTGATAAAAGGAATGGACAAATTCAACAATGACTTTTCATCTTCCAGCAAGATTGTCAAGCATTAATTCTAAACTTTATTCCAATTAATCTTTCAAGAAAAGTGATTTATAAGCTGTTTTTACCACTATCTTAAACATCCTGTTTCTCAAAGTAGATTTTCCCAGACAAAATTTAGCTCTGCTTTCCAAGATCCACAAATCCTAATCCTTTAAAAATATGAAAAGGCAGATTTTTTTAATCCTTAGGAGAGACAGAGGCTGTCACCAAACCAAGCCGTTTTACTGCAATAAACACAAATTTTTATTTTGTCAATGTTTGACCTTTTTAGCTTTATGAGGGAACATTAACACTTGTTTCAAATTGCTTCAATTTGTTGCATATGTTTCTTACGGCAAGCACTTCACACCAATATTGAAGTGGGTAACTTTAAACCTCAGGCTCTGAGCCAAAACCGTATGACTTCAAGTGTCTAAATTTATACACTTGTCTTAGACAAGGCCACCATGGTAAACCAGAGAGAACCAAAATGCAAACAATCCGAGGGCAGCAGGAGTAAAGCCTGCCCTGAAGTCATCCTACATATAAACACAGAGGAGAGAGGTTCTCCTCATCTATATTAGGAATTCATTGCCTCATTGATGGCACACTGTAAGCCAATAGAGCAAGCCAGCCTTTCCTGCACTTCAATCAGACAAGATGGAGAGTCTGTTTCCCTCAAATCTCAGCTCCAGAGGAGAAAAGGGAGAACAAAAGCGACATGTCTGACAAGGCAAGTGGGAAGGAGGGTGTTCAACCCCCAACAGAGGGCCACAAAGTTCATTAGATACCTCCTGTTCTCACTCCTGACATCACCATATTACATGTCATACATATTTTCCAGGGTGGCTGGAAAATGGTCCAGCAGAAAAGGACCTGGGGGGTGCTGGTCCATGGCCAGCTGAACAAGAGCCAGCAGTGCCCAGGTGGCCAAGAAAGCCAATGGCATCCTGGCCTGTATCAGCAATGGTGTGGCCAGCAGGAGCAGGGCAGTGATTGTCCCCTGTACTCAGCACTGGTGAGGCCACTCCTCCAATCCTGTGTTCAGTTCAATTCAGAGGACATTGGGGGACTGCAGAATGTCCAAAGAGAGGCAATGAAACTGGGGAAGGGTCTGAAGCACAAGCCCAATGATGAGTGACTGAGGGCGCTGGGATTGTTTAAGTCTGGAGAAAAGAGGCTTAGGGGGGACCTTATCCCTCTCTACACCTGCCTGAGGGTGTAGCCAGGTGGGAGTCGATCTCTTCTCTTGAGCTGCACCAGGGGAGGTTTAGGTTAGACATCCAAGGAAATTTTTCATAGAATGATTAGACACTGGAATGGACTTCGCAGGGAGGTGGTGGAGTCACTGTCCCTGGAGGTCTTTAAGAAACAACTGGATGTGGCACTCAGTGCCATGGTCTAGTTGACATGGTAGTGATTGGTCATAAGTTGGACTTGACAATTTCAGAGGTCTTTTTCAACCTAAATGATTCTGTGATCTCTTCTCTACCCTACTCAGGAATGTGGAAACCTGCTCTAGAGTGGCAATGGGATGACACACACTAAATCTTTCACGAGATCAGTGTCAGGTATCAGTCAACACTTCACACAAAGGGTAGGCAGTGTTTCAGGTGAACAAGGGACATCTTCTTCCTTCCTCTCCTCCTGCCCACCATTCCCCACTGACTTGATGTCAGGGGGACCATGTCTTTCCTGCAGCAAAAGGCAGAGCACAACAAAATAATGACATTACTGGAACTCTCCTTTAAGACTGGGGAGGAAGGAGGGAAGAATCATAAATTCCTAAACATGTGAGTTTTGGTTATTAAAACTTTGAAATACCAGGGTATTGAATTGCCATTTCTGTTCAGCCTTTCAGGCAAGCTTTAACTTTAAACAGCAATAAAACATTGAGTAAGTTACTACATTAAATACAGCAGGATATCACATATAGTCAACCGTTTCCAACGTGATACTACTTAAACCCTTAGTCTCTACTAGAAAAATTCAATGGTGCTAAAAATAGGAAGGGAAGTTAACAAAACTATAAAACTCCCATCCCCTTTTCTTACTCCCGAATTTTGCGATGCACAGATTTTTTTTTGAGGGGAGCAATTATATTGAATTTAAAAAGAAAATCTACCTGCCACACTTGCACCTACAGATGAAGCACAAAGACTTATCCCTAGGAAGGAAGCATTTGAACTAAACACATTTAGAAGCCTAAACAGCTTGTAATCCATCACACTTGAACATCTACTAATTGCTTTGCAGCCACATGATGAGTGGTGATTCCACACTCTCTCCACCTGTCCTATTAAACACTACAGTTACAAACTACCACAGAAACACAGAATCTGATTTATATGTGGTGTGATTTTTCCTTCCCTTCCCATGTTTTATATATTGGCTATGAGTTTAACCTTAGGTTGTAGCTGTGCAGTACCTTCTACACACAAACCATAGTGGCCAACTTAAAATTAAAAAAAAAAAATCAAGAAATTGACCCAGGGACAATTTTATTTTTCAAGGCATCTAACATAAGGTAAAGACAGATTTGGGTTTTTGTTTACCTCACATTAGATGCCTTGAATTGAAAAATAACACAAGACTAAGATACAACCATCAACAGAGAATGCTCAATAGAGGGCTTTACTCCCTTAATTAAACCTTCCAAATGAAAACATATCAGTTAACATAATTTTTAAATACAGCTTGCCCCAACACAATAAATTTTCCAGAAGCACAGGCCAGTGGAAGTAAAGATGTTTTGTTTGTAGACTGTTGTGGGGGTCCTCACCACATCGTAGGCTGGCTTCTGCACTGAGCAAGCTTCGATGCTTACGAGAGAAAGGACGTTTTCCAAGCACAGTCTGCTTGACCTTAGGTAATCCCATAGAGAAGTCTGGCACACGCTTGCTAGAAATAGTTTCCACTGACCTGATTTCACTAAGAGAGGAGGTGGAGTCAAAAGGCTCATAGCAGACAAGATCCAAAACGGCAAACATTTATTTCAGGGTTACCTCTGCAGCGCTGAAGCCATGACAAGAAGTTCACACCGTCACATCCTGCTGACGGTGACAGTAACCATTGCTGACAAGGGGATGGCCAAGCTGGCAGCGAGCTCATACTTTTGCTTTCAACAGTCAAAGGAAGAAGTACTAAAGTACATCAGAGGAAAAACACTTCACTAAACACACCTGCCACCTCCAAAGCAACTTACAATTTCCTTCGTGTGATGTGTTGCCTTTTTCTCTGTGTGTGCATGTGTGAAAGCTCCCAAGCTGTATTTCTTAAGTCCTCATGGTAGAAGCATTACACTTAAAAGAGTGTTTACTTCTGGAGAAGTGTTCAGGGATGTACTTGCTCCGTGGAGTTCTCTAGTAGTGATTGCCTGCTTGAATTCTGCCTAGTTCCTACACTGCAGTTCTTGCAGGGCTCCTGTGTATGCAATGGCAAGTGATCTCAGGGCTGTTCCCAGTGGACAAGCACCCAGCCAGCAGCAAAGCAGCAAACAGGCATGGAAAACAGACTGACCCCCACCTTACTCACCCTGCACCTGTGCTGCTGCACTGTCTCTGGGGACCAGCTGCACACCAAGGTTACCCAGCACTGCTGGAACAGACACTGCAGCAATGCACTGCATGTCATACAGTTAGAAGACAAGAAAATAAAAATAACCAACTGAATGTGCAAGACCAGACAACATTTCTGCTCTGTGTTTTAACATGGTAACATAGTACATCTATCTTTGCTTTCATCAGCAAACGTATTTCCTTTGTGAAAAACGGCTGCTATACTTTTATTCCTTCCTTTTGTGGTTGAAACTAAAAGCCACCGAGAGAGGGAAAAAAAACAGCAAAAAATCAGTAACCACCCAGCAAAAGTCCACTGCCTGAAGTGACACTTGTTACTGAAGCATCTGCTTATATATATGGCTTTTTGAGAGGGCTCCCTCAACAATCATCCCTTCCTAGGCAGTTTGCTGAGAATGCTGCTGCTGCTCTGCATTTGGGAGAGGGCAAACACAAAGGTGGTGTCTGGAGAGTGATGTCAACCAAAGCACTTGTGTAAGAAGTACAGATTTGACATATGTGGGAAGGAAAACTGCTCAAGTCTCCCAGATACTTCAGCTATGGTCTCTCTAAGACCAACAGAAGATTGAAAACTATGCCAGTGTGTGTGGTGATCTTCACAAACTGAATTTCTCTTCTGTAAGGAATGGCAGCAAGAATCATGGAATCATTAAGACTAGAAAAGATCTCTAGGATAATTGAGTCCAACTGTTAACCCAGCACTGCCATCTTCACCACTAAACCACATCCCCAAGTGCCACAATGGCATCTTTTTGCAACACTTCCAGGGATGGTGACTCCACCACTTCCCTGGACAGTCTGTTCTAATGCTTGGAAACACTTTCCATGAAGAAACTTTTCCTAAAATCCAATCTAAACCTCTTCTGGCATAACCTGAGGCCATTTCCTCTTGTTCTGTCAGTTGCTATATGAAAGAAGAGACTTACCCAAGCCTTGCTGCAACCTCCTTTCTAGCAGTGATAAGGCCTCTCCTGTTCTCCAGGCTAAACACCCCTGGCTCTCTCAGCCACTACTCACAAATGAGACTCCCAAATGCACAATCATTCTCTGACATTTCACTGAATAACCTGCAATATTAGGAAGTTTTGCTCAGACACTGCAAGAATTCAAAGAGGAAACTAAAAAGCTCTATGGCCCTAATCAAGCAAAGGATTGAAACACAAGTTCCATACCTTCTGAATTTTATCTGGATGATCATATGCATCTGGCATTTGGTCATGAAGCTTGATAGATTGAAACCCTATCTATTACTACTTTCCAAACATCAGAATCAAGCTTCCTTATTTTAAACTTATTTTCCTTAAAACTATCATATTGCTATACTCAATCCGAGCCTGTGATACAAAGGGAAAAAACACAAACTGTATGATATTATTATTGTTTTTATAAAGTCACATAGGCAGGCAACTTACCAGCATAATCCTCTTAGCATAAAGAAGAAGAAATAAGAGAGAGAAAGAGTTAGGATTTAGTTTTTCCAGGTACAATGTACAAATGTCATGGCAAACCAAGCAAAATAAAACGTGCATGTTTCTCTCAAAGATTGACTTGTATTAAGGGGGAAGCACAGGATTCAGTTACTATACAATTAGTGTTTAAAAATAAATAGGGTTTTTGAGGAAGTAGTAAAGAGAAAATTCCTAAATTATATCACTACTTATTTGAGAAATAATACAACTGGAAGAAATTTGATAAAATATATACATATTTTTAAAGTAATTAAAATTCAAGTGCAACAAGTTGGAAACTGTTTTCCTTAAAACCTGGCAGTAGTTAAAAGAAAAAGAGTTTTTCCTTAAGTACTATGCAATACATGAAAAACTCTTAAATCAAGAAATAGCTGCAAAAAGCTTGAATACAGTTCTAACTGTTGGACTCAGTGACCAAACCTTCCCCTTGCAGGAGTTAAGAATTAACTAGTCACCAGCAGGTAAGAAGTCCCTTATTTCTTATTTCATAACCTGGAAGTGATGTGCCACATCTTGATCTTTCATTTTCCAGTTTGCTTAACATATGACTCAAAAGTTGCCTTGTTCTCTCCATTTCTACCTACATTTTACAAGCTCTGTTCTCAAAACGTGAGGGCTCCAAACAAACAGCACAACCAACTATTACTAAAAAGGCCTCAAAAATGTATTTGCAAGCAAGCTTCAAAAGGGTTATGCATGCAAGTTGCTAAGTGCACAAGGCGGGACAAGAGGGCAAATGAGGGATGCTGGCTTTCAGCACTGCCACTGGGAAACACTTCATGACCATCTGGCTCATCACTTCAGGGAACTGACATCGGAAAGCTGATGGCAATAGAACTGGTTGTGTGCCTATTTGATGTGGATTAAAACTTCCTCCTTGCAACCAGATATCACCAGACTCATGGGGTACTGGAACCTCAAACACAAGTCAGCAGATGATGGGTATTTTGTTGCATCTTAAAGATTCCTCCCAGTCCAGTGTCTTGCCTTCTCAATATATATCCCCAGCCACGTTCACCCAAAATGGTGGGAGACCAGAGGGAGATGGGCAAGTTCCATGGTTCTGTCTCACTCATTGCTGAATCCTTGAGGGAGAACTTTAATGCCATCCTCCCAGCCAGGCCCTGTCCTAATGATTCCCTATTACCACATGCAACAAATGAGGAACCATCAAATATGGAAGAATGAGCAAGAGGAGGTTCAGTTGCTGCTCATACATGGTACAACTGTGTCCAGGGAGTATATCTTGTCTCTCTGGGTCATCACATCTGTCCAGGTATATGCAAAAAGCTTCAATGGGCACATATTTACAGCTGAATAAAACAGGTTTTGAGGCAGATTTATGAGGGTGATCTGGGTTTCAACACTTTCAATTGCAAGTTTTTATTGATACCACTACAGTATTTTTATTTATTCTTAGCTTTTAAAATATACCATGAAGGTACAGTTCATATCCACAAAATAGTACATTTTCCACCTGTTTACTATTTGATAGTTTTATTTTCAACTGAAGTTTAGGAATTGGTGTGTATCATGAAGCACCAAGCTAAAATCAAATAACAGAGTAAGTTTTAGCATTATCTTTTCACTACCATTATTATCCTCAAGCTCCTCATTAAATAAGAGTAGTTAATTTTTCATCAAGGGAGCAGAGAACACTACCTAGTCTATAACAAACAATCACCATTCCTCTTTTTCCCCCCCAGTCTCAGCTGGATCTTTATTAAATGTATTCAGAGAGAAAGAGCTAATATGCCTCACAGCGCATTTCTGAACACAGTTTTCAGAAAAGCATGATCTCTCACATTTCTCTCTCTGTCTCTTACACACACTGAGCTACAGCATTCCAATCCCATTTATAGGCTTCTTGGTATGTCATGCTCTTTGAGGACATGCTTTTGTGTGTTAAAAGAACTGCAGAAAAAATTACAGAGCTAAATTTCTTTAAACATATAAGTTCCCATAACTGCGGCCTCCTTTACAAAAAAACCTCAGGAGTTTGAGAGAAACTTCCCCTCCACCACCTGAAGTTTAATTAAATGCTGAAACCCACCTCAAAGAGAGAGGCACATGCACAAAGATAACAAAAACCTTCATTCTCCTACTCTGTGCCTGTAAGATGAAAGAGACTCGGAAGAGGCGTGTAAAACTTACTGTGTGAGTTTACAGAATTTTTTCATGGTATGTTACTAATTACTCTGTCTTCAGACATTCAATTAAGCAAGTGGAATACAGATTAGCATGCTGGTTTAAAATAATGCAAAAGCATACCTTCCTCTCACAAACAAAGCACATATGGTTAGCTGTCTCTGTCTTTGCAAAGCATCCTCTACTGCTTCTCTGAGTGAAATCAGAGACCACAGTATGTATGAAAACTGTTTCACACATATCACAGCATACAAAAAGTTGTGCTGTTTAAGCAGCAGCCACAAACTGGCCCCAGGAGAGAACCAGTGCTGACAACCCAAGCTCATCTCTTGTCACCCTGCCTGGGTTACTCACCCAGCTCCACCAGCAACTCACCCCTGCCCAAGTCCTGCCCTCACACCCTGGAGTGCCTGGGCTGGGAAACACCTTCCCAGCTGGGGCTTCAAGATAAATCAGAGCTAGCTAACTAAGCTCTACCTTCCCAACTACACAGTTTCTAGCAAGAAAACAGTAGAAACAATGAGCCAGTGCAAAAATCACAGAGAGCTTATTTCTTTTAAAAAAAAAAAAAAAACAAAAACCAAAACCAACCAACCAAATAAAAAAAAATCCCACCCAAACCCAAAACAAAACAAACCCTAACAAAACCCCAAAGATCACAACAAAAGTCTCAGAAAAAGCTTAAGGGAAATAAAATTACAGGTGCTCCACAGATAACATAAGAATTATTCTTACAACTTATTGAAATCAACTAATACTGATTGACACAGGAACTGGTTTGCAGACTCACTCACCCGGAAAAATCTGTAGTGAGAATACCATAATGAAAAATGTATATCCGGCTTATGTGGCACAATGTGAGGTATCCCATAGCTACGACAAAGGAGTACCTAAAAACACAACATACAGAACACAGTTACCAACACAAGTACCAACATGAACTACAATCACTCAAATTGGGTTGGGCTTGTTTTGATTTTCTCAAATCAGATTGTTAAAAAGTCTGAAGCTATGCTACAAGAACTGGAAGAAATTCTGAAAGGGGACTGATGGTTTTGCACCCAGCTGAAACCTTACAGAGGTGTCTCCATTCTGGGGGTGGGGAAAAAATGGAAGAAGAAATAGGATCAATTCAAGTTGCAAAATTCAATTTTCAAAGTTCCCATCTTCACATATTATTTTGAAATTTCTGGCCAGCTTAAGTATTTGAAACCAGATGATACTGTATGTCAGTCTCTGAAGTTATCCACTGCATTTTTCATCTGTAAATGTTCTTTATTTACAACTCTTCCTCAGATCTAGCAAAGACTAAAATATTTCAAATTTAAGGTATTCTCTCTCTTGTGATTTTATATGAAGACAAATGATAGCACATAGCCTGATCTTTCCAGCTCTCCATGCTGAAGCACACCATCTTCCAGAAAAATTATAGAATCAGATAGATTGGAAAGGACCTATAAGATCTCTTCAGTGTCCAGCTGAAGAAGCATTCCTTAGGTAGGGTGTGACAAATTCACTCTGTGTTCCAAGATGATAGCACACTTCTGTTGAGCAGGGCAGTAGCATGATTCCATCTTAACAACTGAACAGTCTGAAGACTGGAAATATTGCAGCATCTGCATGGGTAGATGCAGCCTTTCATACAAGTAACTGCTGTCTGTATTTACATGAGCAAGGAAGAGGATACTGAGGAGGAAAGAAGCGGATGGATGTTTGGAGACAGACTGACACATGGAACAAATAACGCAGTGCAACGGAGAGCTGGGACACCAGGATGAAAGGCTGGCACCACATGGACAGGACAGGACAGGACAGGTCTACTGGTGACCTCCATAGCAGAGGCAATCCGTGTAGGGGAGAAGAGGCAAAGACCCACGGAAGGAGATGGTACATCCTGCATGCCTGGTAGGGCTGAGCCTCGGTAAGCACACATTGCCAGGAAGGGTCCCCCCATGGACCCATGAAAGCATCCACCACAGGGGAGAACTAAAGGTGAAATCAGACAAGAGGATCAGTCAGCAGATAACAGAAAAAGAGCCAGGCCTTTGTCAAATTATGGCTGGTTTTAAAAGAAATTAGTTTTTCCTCCCTGGGGGCTAATGAACTGCAGTGTGAGTGACAGTGATGGATCACAAGGCAACCTGTGGGTCATGTGGCCCATAGAAAACAGCTGGATGAAAGGCAGAAGGGACATGAAGGGACATGACAGATTCTTCAGGAGATTCAGAGAAGGATTGATCATATTTATCTGGGTCAGGCATCCAGTCCTGCCTCAGCAAGGTCCTTGGATTCCCCTCTCATCAACAGAGAATGGCAAGCATCCATCCAAAGGCAAGTCACCCAGCTCAGACATGTAACAGCGAGAGACAGGATGAAGGATCTAAAATAAGCCTCCATGCTGAGATGTAAAGCACTTGGATTGAAAGGGGGGCAAGCAGGGAGAGATACACAGAACTGCTGCTGCAGCTGGGAGCATCTCTGATGCTGGATTAATTTGTCCTTTTATAGGCCTTGAAGGCTAGCAGCTTCAACAGAGAGCAAAGTAGCAAAAAATAACCAGGGAAAAGAGTATGAAGGTTAAATTATGCAGTTTATTTAATTTGTTCTCTTCCACTGCATTTTTCTGGGGGAATAAAGAGCCAAGTCTTGAAGCTCCACTCTGGAGGATCTGCTCTCCTGTATGTACAGGTCCAGACCTTAAAGTGGCATTGCTCAAGCTTAGTCTCAACTACTTTGAATACATTGTTACTTTGCCAAAATTAACAGTGTGGATGCACTTTGAGTCACACTGCTATGGCTAGTAGAATACAAAGGAAAAGTCCTAACCCAATCCTCCCTCAGAATCCTGAGGTTTTTCAGCATGTTGGATTGACATTTCACATTGACTCAAATCAACATGTGACTGCCTTGCAGCAATGGGTGACATTACATGAACTGGCTTGATTTGTGTTTCAGTATAAAGCTGTTTTGCTATTAGCCATTGTGGCTAATTGGCTAAAGAGGAAGAGTAAGGGGGTTTCCCATTGAAGCTGAGTCCTTTTCCTGATCACCACCCCTACTTGTCTAGGAAGATGTAAATAACTAGTGGATTATTCCTTTGTAGGCTGATCTACAGTCACTAACTCCTGCACTTCCCTCAAGTGACAGGCAGGGACAATGACCAGGAAACCATAATACAATTTTTTGGACACCTTTTTGTTTTGGTCTCTGGATGGCATTTCTTTAACAAACATTGTCCAATTATCTTTTTTTAAATTACATTATTAATTACCTCTAGACTTCTGGGCTTTGCATTCTATGAGAGGGTAGAAAAAATACCTCCTTAATACCTCATCTTGCTGGTGCAAAATACTAGTAACTGCTGTAGACAGGATTGTTTTTTACAGTTCACATTTCTAATAATCTTAGAAAAATCATAAGTAGGGTTCCCATTTACATATTAGAGAGGGGGGAAAAAAGAAAGAAAAAAAAGGAAGGTGAGAGGACTATCTGATCATCAGATTCTCAGACAGCCCTGGCCTTGAAGGCAAGTAAAGAAAGGATTTCTGTTCCCCAGCCCAGATTTATGTGGATTCTGAGCATTCAGCAGCAGCTACAGAAACAGCCAGACAGTGCAGAGACAGAAAACACCTATCACACACCCAAACCATAAGCTTCTACTTTAAGCAATAATAGTTCTGGTATTTTCTACTTTTTCACAAAGCCCAGTAACAAAAGCAAGACCTCATTTTGTGGATCACTAAGCTGAGCTGCCTCAGTGACCTTAACTGAACGATCTAACTCAAGAATAAGTGGAAAATACCTAAAGGCCAAACACCAATAGGGAAAACACATTAAAAAGGATTATCAAATGCAATCTGGAACAATACAAGACCAAGGAGAACATGACTTCATTATGTTTAAGAAATCAAAGGTTTGTCCATAAATTATTATGCCTGCAAAAGTCAAATTTTAAGGCCAGCAATTTCATAGGAAAATGCAATACATCAACCCAAAAAAACCACAAATTGAAATTACAGCTGCTTCGTAACTCCATGAAGAAAGCTCCTGCAAGTAACTGGGAAAGAAAAGAAGGAAAGAAGAGAAGGTGGCTCTAAAACCTCCTCATTATTCTCCCTGAAAGCAGAGAAGTTATCAGAGGGACAGCTGCCACATCAGCTCACCTGTGGATGTTGGGAATACTCGCCATATTCATAATGCCATAGTTCATCATCACCAGGACAAAAAGATGAATGGAATACCTTGAAGACAACAAAGTGAGTGTTTAGATAATTTCTATGTTACTGGGAAATTCTGGCAGTTCAGAGCAAGAGAATGTTCTTCCATGCAAATAACATCTATGTGATGTCATATCAGGGACCTGGATTACCACACATCTTTATAGCCTGACTATCCAACACGGACTGATACTTATTAAAAAGGTATTATCCATATGTTTAACTGAAAGAGTAGCCTGGTTCAAAGTGCACATTCAAGTTGGATACATATTTTCCAGAACAGCTATCTTTACAGCAGTTTGGTGTGGCCTTAACTTCCAGAACAAACATCACAAATTAAATTAAATACTTCACTTAAAAAATACTTTCATGAGTCATTTTACTTTGAGGGTTTGGAATGATTATGTTGGTTAGGATATTTTTTTAAGGTAGTATTAAGAGCCTTCAGATTAAAAAGATGTAATCCAGAAAAGCTGATATGAAGTTTAAAATTATTTTTACTCAAGGCTTGTCTAAATACTCACCACCCAAAGCAGAAGACAGCAAAGTATATTCCAAAGAGGGTGGCAAATGCATGGCGAACAGCAGAGCTGGCATGACTGGGACTCAAGTAAATACGAAACCAAAATGCAGCCAAAAGTGCAAACAGTTGACAGGCTACAAAATTGATCTGTAAAAGACAAGCAAAACAAAAAACTGTTTTGATTCTTGGAGGAGGAAGGGAAGGATTCTCTCTGTTCTCAGAACAATTAAGAGCAGAGGTAGGAAACGGCGGGGGGGTGGAAATCGTGAGCTATGAATCTTTTGCTTCTCAGCATTCCCACTTGTGAACTCATGTGGTAACTTTTCTTGGTCAGTGACAGAAGGGATTAAACAAGCACACAGCCACCCAGAAGCAGACAAGGAAGGTCAGGCTCCAGCTACCCCAGAGTACAAGTGGGGCTCTGGTGATTCTCACTCTCCTTGGAAGAAGGTTCTGCTCCGCTGCCAGCCTGGCCCAGGTGCCTGGCACATCATTCCCCTTCTCAGTCCTCTTGGCAAGAGGCAGGGGCCTGGAAGCAGTCTAGGAGTCTGAAATATTAGCTGACTTTCCCCCACCCCAACACATGGGCAAAATCAAAATCCTAATGTGACACTGCTCACTAGCAGTGAGAACAGGACAGTTGCCTTAGCTGAATTCCTCTACTTCACAGCATCTTCCACACAGATGCTTCTGACTCCCCATTTTTTTGTGTTTGAGTGCAAAGAAAACAACTTTACTATATCATCAAGCAGACACCTATAGGAATTTGCTTCACAAATGTTCTTTGGCTACTGCATGTGAAAATCACTCTGGCCTCACTGCAAGGAGGTAGTGATGGCTGTGGGAGCACAAGACATTCAGAGGACAAACAGTACAGGAATAAAGGCTACTTTTGTCAGATACAAGGACAAGCAAAACTTCAGTGTCCTCCAGAGCAAAACCTACATCACGCTGCCTTCTTCAAGTCACCTCCTCTTTGACAGCCTCAGCAAAAATCCCAGAAGTCAGAGGAAAAACAGATCAAAGTCAGACTCAAAACAAAACTCAGGAGCTGTCTCTAACAGAGCAAATACACCACTGGGATACAACATCCTTAAGTCCAGCCTGGACCCTAGACAGCTGGAAATAAATTCATTTATTCAGTCACAGTGTTGCAGTCCTTTTCTTTTTTTTCATTTTTTAATTTTTTTTTTTTAATTCACCCTGAGCTCTCCAGCAGCAAGTCATCCCAGACCAAGCAAAACTAAACAGGCTGCAAAATTTAAGCAATCATTTGGATTAGAGGATTATCCAAAGCTATCAGTCCAGGACAGGATAATACATCTCACTCAGAAATGCTCTGACATGCTGGCTGTCCAGGGGTGGTTAGATTCTGCCAGCCTTCTTGTCAAAAACATTTACAACATGTTTAACAAGATACTATAGCCCCAGACTGCTTTTATTCTGGTGGACTACATCCAACATGGTGTTAGCTGCCCATGAAAAGGCTTTCATTGAAGGTCTGTTGGCTTCATTGGTGCAGTTGCTTTATATCAGTGATGCAGACAGTCATGCAATAGAATAATGCAATAATTTAAATACTTAGTATGCTGAATTTTAGTTCTTTGGAGCAGAGACAATATCAATTTATATCTTGCTCATGCAAGCAAGCAGCATTTATAACAAATAGCATCACAGAATTATAACCAAAGCAAGTAATTCTCATTTTTAGTGCAAGATCAATAGAGTAAAAGAACAAAATTGCACTAGTTTTACAAAACCCAGATGCTGTAGTAGAAATCCTGAACTTGTCTGTCACCACAGAGTTACATTCAAAACACTAACACCTTGCTCCCACCCTTCCACAGACAGAGGTGCAGCAGAAACTGCTGAAGCCCCTACAGGGCTGCTCTGATCCCTTCTAAGCAAGTTCCCAAGACTGATGGGTGCCAACTCATCAGTGACAATTCAGTGAACCTTAATCCCCCCCATCCTGCTCCAGCTTGGGGTCACACCAGCACACCCAGTGCAGCTCAACTCTGTGGCATGCAGAACTTCTCTGATGTGGTGTACAGAAGGAAAGAGCAAAGACTCCCAGAAACTGAAGTGATTGATTGTTTGAAAGACAAATCCCCATTCTGTACAGCACCACTCACAGAAGCTTTACACCAGTAAAAGCCATAATAATAAGCAGGCATTTGCTTTTTACCCAGTTCGAGATGTTAAGGATGCTGGGATCTCAGAGGTTCACACACAGAGCATGAGGAAAGTGCAGGATCCCAGAGCAGATACACTTTATTTAATCAGCTAAGGTAGGGAATGACAGTGACAGCAGCAGCAAAAAAGTGGCAGTGACTTCATCACAAGCTAAGGTCCATGAAGGACAGCTCAGCAGCCTCACATACCTGTGCTCTTCCTTGCCTTCACCTTTGAGCATTTGTTACCTTGTGCCACTATCACACCTTCATTTTTCTGTGCAAATTAACCAAGACAATTAACCAAGACTCTGTGCTCTTTTTGCAAGGGTCGGTGCAAAGCCCTGTACCAGGTCAAAGCGTTGCCCTTATGTCTCAATCAGTTTTTGGTTTATGAGGGTTGTTTCTGCAGAGCAGCCAAACATCACAGACCCAATGCACTCAGCAAGCAATAATCTGGCAAAAGACCAGATTTGCTCTGTTCTACACTCAGGAATAGAGGGATACAAAAGCTTTTCATATAACCACCTCTATTTAGTAATTTCTGTGTACCATTTTAAACACATACAGTGTTCACATGCATACACCCAAGGCTGACAGTTCATCTGACATTGACTTTGCTGCATTCCATTCGACACTAGTTTTATTCTTCATTCTACATACTTAAGGCATCCAAGTAAACAGATCCCTAAGAATTTAAGAAATGTTGTGCTGCATCACAAGTGAACTAAGTCACACTTTCCTTCCTTTCCCTTTCCAAAAAGAAAAGGATTCATACTATTCCCTTTTGGTTATTTTCACTGTTGCTAAAAACACTTTATAAACAGAAAATTCAGGGCTTCTGAACACTGATGAATGGTGTCCAGGCAAAAAGTCACATCTATTTGGTGTTGCCACCAAAATTTTGCACATCTGGTTTCAACTTTGCTAGCAGAAAGGAAACACCTTTGCTTTTTACAGTCACTTTCTTCCATGCTCTAGAGAGTAAGATGTAATAAAATTAGGAATCAGAGCACATGATATGCTGCCAAAAGAAGACAGTATCTTCCTTTCATTTTCCATGATTAAACACTGGAAGACAGAAAGGCAGTTTCATCACAGTATTCTGCAACGACATCTGGAAGACTTGTATCTGAGTCACAGCCAGCTGGAGACAGCCTTGCAATACAGAAACAAGATATCCACACTTTCGGAGAGAGAAAAAATCTGGAACAGCTCCAGCGCAACAGAGTCGATCATTATTGTTGCCTGGTTAATTAATCATTTAATTCTTTATTAGTCTCAACTTTAAAAGGCTGGATGGATCCAGAGCATGTATGAATTAATGAAGAAAAAAAATAAACTGTAGTTCCTCCCTTTATTCTTTCAAATTCTGTAGTAGCAATAACTCAGCAGTGATGTTTAGATTGCAAATCTGAGTTTTACAAAAAGTTAGCAATCAGGTCAAACCAACCCACCAAGCACCCGCGATGTTGATCCCAGAATAGCCAAACACAGTGGTTTCAAGATCCCCCTATTGGATTATGCTATGATCCAAGCCCTCAAAGTACATAAAAAGTCAGCTCCATCTGTCTTGAGCCTTTACATCTTCTCCCATCTTTAACAGGAAGAAATTTGGCAAACATTGGACTGGTACTGTACAAAGGGGAAACTCTAACACCTAGGGATTTGGAACCACTTTTTCAGTCATCTCCATCAACAGGCAGGGCCTTTTACCTAGGAAGGTCATCTCCTCAACTTCCTAACCACTCTCAGAGGAAATCCATAAATTTTTTTGCTCAGTATCTTATTTGATCCAATTAACCATCTGCAACTGGGCACTTCTAAGGGCAAATACCAGTTGGCAAATCACAAAATAAAGGTCCCAAATACCTGAAGTTAAAGAGGTGCATCTAAAAATGTCACCCTTTGGAGGACATAAGCCTGAATAACACTGAATAGGAACAATTATCACTTTTTGTTCTGGGAGAAAACTGGCTCCATGGTGAAGGCTGGGGAGGAAAAAAAAGCTCAAAAGTAGTAACTTGTCAAATCCCTATAACAGGAAAGCCATGGAGCCATAAAGAATTTCCAAAGAGAGAAGTAAATGTGTTGCTTGATGCACTGAAAAAATTACTGAAAAAAATCTCACAAAAACCTTAAAAGGAGAAAAGAGAAAATGCTTTTCCTAGCTAGAAATTCCTGATATGGGAAACAGAAAATATGAGAGGACACAAAACCTTACTATACACCTTTAAACTGAATTATTACAAAGAGTCTTGTTCACTGTTTCTTGTAGTTGAAGGTAGGCTACTGATTACTTCAGAAAGTTTCATTTCTGCTAACCCCATAAGCCTCGCATCTGCACATCTCCCTGTTTAAAAAAGCGGCGATATAAAATTTGAGTTACTAGATGACACTCTAGGAAGAGTTATTTAAGTACAAACACACAGCCTCTTATTTTAGTGATTTTAACCTTTTTCTTACAGTTAAGTATCGGAAGGAAATATCCTGCATTCTGTTTTGACCACAAAAATACTTTGTTTTTCCTCTACTACATTTTTCCTCTCGTAGGCTTGCAGTAAACCTGATCTCACTTTCCAAAAATCTAGGAGATATAACAAATTGACCACGCATTTCTCTCCAAAATGGCAATTAAGTCCATTACCCAAACCAAACTGTCCTCTGTAAGCAATATTCCTATTAATGCTGTAACTCTAACAATCACTACAAGCAATCACGCTGCTAACTTGCCCTCGTTGGATGACAAGGTGCTGGTGTGTCCTCAAGAGCACACAATCTTTGGATAAAAACCAGGCATTGTGCACATTCACACACATTCACAGACAGAAGTACAAGTGTATTTCAGCACAGCCAGGCTGTCAGAATATTCCCAGCCAGCATCCAGGTCCACGTCCACTTCAACATGTAGCAGAGGATGCAGTCAGGTTATAGATAAGGAAGAAGATACCTCTACTTTTATTCCAGGCCTTGGACCTAGCAGCCAAATGAGAGAATAAAGGTTTAAATCTGCATTTCATTTAAACAGAAGTATAAGAACAGAGGCCTCCCATGGTGGTTCAGTATGAAGTTACAGCTCATGGTCAAGATACTCTGTTGCCATGTACTAATGAGTTCTGAGGATTTCTTTAGGAGACTGCTACAAGGCTTTTATCTGGTAAATTGTATTTCCTCCTCAATTCATAGACTTACCACAGACGACCAAACAGCTGTTTTCAGGATGTGGAAAAGCATAAAGAACCTTGCTAACACAAACGATTGACAGCAGTAACAACTTCTCAAGTCAAACCACTGTCTGTGGAGTACAACAGTGCTTGGGCAGTATTTTGGGAAGGGAATGACATAATAAAGCATTCCACTCTGCCAGAGATCAGCCCCATCTTCCAGGGTGATGCCTTTCTCACAAAGAATAAAGTAAAAACTACAGAAATGCAGTAATTTGTTTTCCATGTTTAAAAGAATATTTTACACATATAACCAAAAAACACCTGGCAAACATGTTTAAGTTCACTTTGCTGGAGACATTTCTACTTTGATCTTGAAAAACAGACCTGCTGTTATGATAGCATTTCATAACACCAAAAGTGTGATATTTAGAAGGGGCGTGTTAAGAATGAGAGATGGAACAGTCTTTAATCAGATCCCAAAGATATCTGACACTTGCTGAAATTTCTCAAAATATTTTGATCTTCCAGACTATTTTTATGAACTATAAGGACAAATATTCTCTGCAGAGATCACTTAGCACTACACAGGGAGGGGACAAGCACCTCCAAAAAGGAGGGCAATATCATAGAGACCATGTCAAGTTTCCCACTGCTAGACTCCTGACTTGCGCTTCCATGAAGGAAAAGGAATTGTGTAGCATCGTCCCTGCAGTTCCCCTTATTGCCCACAGTGGTATTGCTTTGCACAGAACTCAGTGCACTGAGAGCCAGCACAAACAGGCAACGATTGTAAAGGAAGCAGAACTGGCTGTCACTTGCAGGATGCTGTGTTTTCTATTCATAGCCAGGCACTGCAGACTGCAATCAGCATGGATCAGAGAGGAGACAAATTAATTTACATTGGGGAAACACTGATTGCACTGCTGACATGTCACATCTCCAGTACTATACAGAAACAACTCATTTCTCTGGCTTCATGTCATAGGAGTCCTGTAGAAGATTTTGGGGGGACAAAAGCAAAGGCTTGAAAACAGAATTTATCTCATGGGAGAGACACAGAGAGAAAAGCGTATATGCATGACTAATTTAAGATTATTGTCCTTTTCAGAAGCAGCACTAAGTTGTCATAGCCTTGGTGTTTTTTGTGCAGTTGCATGCAGAAAATGGGGTTGGTGAAGTAGAATATACAAAACTGACAATATTTTGGCTTGTTGTGCTGTTTTCCTGGGTAAATTCTGTTTCCCTACTTACAGGGTCAAATATCCTTCCATGATTAAGACTGTAAACTTGAAACAGATGTTCTTTCTGGATTACCTCTATGAAGCCACTAGCAGAATAACCACTAGCAGGACACAAAATATAGTTATAGATTAAGCCCTGAGTCATCAAAAATTTTAAAAGAAAAACATTTAAGTCAAAAGTAAGCTTGAGAAGTCAAATCCACATCATAATGGCTAAGTCACACTCCCATACACTTACCTTTGATAAATTTAATATGTGGACCTGATCCAAAAACAGCTTTAGCTCACTGTCAACAGCTCTCACATTGTGCTGTAATGACTCTGTATGTTGAACAGATGTTTAAGCAATGATAATTTATGTGCAGCAATGTTCTGCCACTACCTGTACCTCATTAATTACTGCTCTCTCAGCAAGTGATGCCAAATGAAGAAATATCTAAGACAGTCAGCACTAATTCCTACCTGTAATAGGAACAGCAGAAAAATCAAACAATCTAGAGCCTTTAGTCATTCTGGTGATTCTTTTAAACCAAAATGCCTTTAGGTTATTAGAAGATCTGTCTTGTTTCTTCAGACTGCTCAGCAGTGAGGCAGAACACTAATTACAGTACCTTTAACTCCAAAAAATACTTTAAAAGGATAATGTGACATACCTCTGTGCAGGTGCAGCATTGCACAGTATTACATGTCAGATATGTCTAAAAGCAGAACTACAGCCAGCAGGTCAGATTATAGAGAGTATTTTAATAAGAAAAGGAAAAGTGTTGTTGTTATCCAAACAAGAAGTTTGGCACACCAAAATAAAAAAAAAAATCCCAACAAAATCAGCAAGCAAAAAAACCCAATACCAGAACTACCAGCTTTGCTTCCTCATAAAAGAGTCACTTGGATCAAGTACTTCTGATAGGAAAGATGGCATCTTGTACCATCTACCCTCCTTTGGTTATGCACAGATTCATACTGATGAAGAGGGAACAGACTGACCTTATCACCACATTACTCCATCACTCCAGCTTTTCTGTCAGGTATGCTCAGAAGGCCCCATTTAAGCATATGTAAAATTAGGAGAGAGATGCTTAAGTGAAAATTAACAGAAACAAGGAAGACAACAATGCCAGGAGAGTAAAATACAACAAAGCAGACACTTAAGTCCCTGCAAAGCCTTTTCTGAAAGCCCCTAGAACTCTGGAAATTCCCAGGGTGGGAGCACCACAGCACTGCTTCCCCTCTCTCTTTCTAAGTCATCTGCAGGGCTCGAGCACCTATCTGGAGCTTGGATCCTTGGTGTCCATAATCATTAAATACACCACCTCCCCAGCTTTTTCTCACAAAGAAATTCTTGGATAACAGATACTGACCCCAGCTAGTCTTTCCAGATGTGATGAGTGCCCCAAATCCCAAACAGTTATTTTCACACCATCTCCCAGAACTGCTGAGCTCCCACTCCACAACAGTGATGAAGGTGTCCCTTCATCCACCACAGACAATGGATGGACATCACAGCACCAAAAAGGAAGCAGGACCAAGACAGGTCTCGTTAGACATGATCCAGCTTGATTCACCAGTCACACAAGCACTAACTGATCCTGAGATTTCAGTCCAGTTTTCACATCTGCATTCTCAAGTAAATAACTTCAAAGTAGCAGCACTAAGAATAGCATCAATGCAGACCTGATTTTTCTTCCCCCACATTTAAAAGTTTAGTTTTTAAAAACTTAGAACACAACACAGTAATGTCAAGCACCTTTTCACTTTGTCTAACTGATAAGTACACAGTTGATTTATTCAAAACACAAAGAAGGAATAGAGACAAATGTTTGTCAACACAACCACCCTGCTAGCAGGTCCTTCTGTGACTTCAATGTAAATTATCTTCCCCAAATACCAACGGGGATTGCCTGAATGCAGGAATGGCAGGATCCTTATAGCAGTGTTTGTAAAACCCCAGTCTTGAAATACACTTAACTTTCAGGCCAGATGAAAGCCTTGAGCCCGCACATATTCATCAATTTAAAAATAAAACAGTAGGCTTAAAGTGCAATCCATCACTAGAATGGGAACTGGCACATCTAAAATAACTTGCCCCATACTGCTGCTGCAATGTCTGTGCAATTCTATTTTCAGTTCCTTTTCTATAGAAAAATGTCAGTGGTCTTTAAAAATACAAACCAATACAAACAGAGCAGTTTTGTTCACATTATCCCAGTGATATCCCAGTAACTGCACACAACAGAAAGATACAAATATCAGTAAGGGGAAAAAAGTGCCAACTTGACAGGTTATTCTAAGCCAAAAGAAAGTTGGTTTTTTTTTCCCCACTGTCGAAACTGTCAGCACTGTGCTAAATTTAAGCACATTATCCTTGGAATTAGTGGCTTGATCAAAGACTGAACTTTTCAGACATTGCAATGGTATTATGTAACACTTTATTAGGCACTTAAACACAGAAAATCTGGAACATCCTGTATTTAAATGATCAGTCATGTTCATAGTAACTTAAAACAAGGGCACTGTAAAAACAGAGTATTAGTATTAGTATTATGGTTAAAAAGTTTATGCACAGACTTTGCTAGAGAAAAGGATAGTTTTTATTTGTCCTAACACTCATCTCAATACCAGAGCTAGTCCATCTAAATCTCTTCATTTCAACGGGGGGAAAAGGCAATTCTAGGTTGAAATTCACCAAATCCTAAAGCATAACTGTAAAACAGGTACTTTTTCTGTAAAAGTACTCTGGATGAGTAAGTGTAGATGCAGAAATGTACAGTGCAGATTTATAAATAGTATTTATACCACACACACTAACTTTACTACAAGAAAAGAAATCCCTGAATTGTGAAGCTGGACTTCATTTAGTTGAGAGAAATGAAGTTTTCAAAAAGGACCCATAGTTTCTCATGCTTCAATTTTTGGTTTAACACTTAAAGGCACCATGAAAAGGTATTGTATTCCAGAAGTTGGTATTCTACACTAATGTCAAGTGCCCGAAACAGAACTGGGATAAAACAAAACAAAACAAAACACAAACCTAAAACCAACCAACCAAAAAAAAAGGTGCCAATCAGGAGAAAAGCAAAGTAGCATATCTACCACTAGATATGTGTGGAAGAGTTTTAGGGTAGCAATGCTCCCACAAAATGGGTGTAGTCAAACGCACTCGGTTTCCTGCTTCCCCAAGCAGGTGCTACAAACCTCACTTCTTCCTGTTCTCTTCCTTGCCTAAGCAGTTTTGTGTCTCAGAAATACATAGGAACAGCACTTGCAGATGGAGTGAAGAACAAATACTTTCAGACAAGCATAAAAACATAATATTGGGATACATCAACATGGAAAGGTGAAGATCTATGTTGCTATCTTGTGCTTCAAACTAGCAAAATAAAGGCAGACCATACCCTCTCCAATAATGCAGTCAACAGAATTTGGTGAAAGAGGTACAGAAAGTATTCCCAGCCACCTTTCACGGGCAGAAGAGGACACACAAAACTTTTGGGAAGCCAGCAGTAAGGGCCAGAGAAAATGCATAGTGAATCTGCAGAGAATTTTTTTTCTTTAGAATTAATTTTCAGTCAGCTCAACCAGTTGCACAACAGAGAGATTTTTCACACAGGGAAAAAGAAAAGCATAGCACAAGGGCAGGAAATATAACCGCAGCCACATTTTTTGGCAGTAAACCTTAGAATTCTTTAATCGGGAAAATCAGTTTTTATTTAGACAATTATATTTGGAAACATAAGAGACAGTAAAATTCACTCTTTTTTTCTTCCAAAAACAATGAAAACTTTATATTTTCCAGCAGCTTGCCAAGTCACACATTTTCTCCAAGGCATTTGATTCTGCTGGCCAGTAGATTTTCTAAGTAGCTATTTTCTTCATTTTTAGCTTATTTCCAAAGAGCTATGTATGTGCTGCTTTTCTTTTTTTTCAATTCAAGAACAGTTATCTTCGTTTAATTCCTTTGCTATTACTGTGACCATGCAGAATCAGCAAACCTCAGTTAACTGCCAGCTCCAGATACTCACTTTCACAACCACAAAATACTGGTCCTTCCTATTGTTCTACAGTTTAGAAGTAAAATTATTTATCTGTGCATTTCAATATAAGACATGCTTATCTAACCTTCATTTATGTGGGCTGCAGACTTATTTTTAATCCCTTCAGAACCGTGGCATGAAGAGAAGATACCAACAAAACATGTACAGTGACAATATCCTGTTGTGGCTTTTTTCCTCCTTCCTTATTTCTGCTCAGAATTTGCAGCATTCTTGCTGCAAGATCATTTATTTTGGATCGTGAACCATGCAAAAAGACAAGAACATAACCCCAGCTGTTTAGTTATGCCTGTTACAGGCACCTTACATCTACAGCAAGTATCTCTGAAAGCTGAACTTTGGAGTATGTCTAATTTTAGGCACTCAGCTTCAGACACTATTGAAAACAAGTAACTTGGAGATGACAAGTGCTCAGGACTTGGCACAAGTCAAGCATCTCAACCACCACTAAACTAACATATTAGGAAATCATCAGTACCTTTCAAAAAAGTCATGCTCTGAAGGAATTTGAGGGGTTGCCCCCTCAAATTAAACAAACAAATAACAAAAACCAAAAAAGACCACATTTCCTCGTTTTCAAACTTAGCAACCAAATCAAAACAAAAACTAACAGGAAAACACATACCATGAACAAGTGTCAGTTGGTGAATAAAGACATGCAAACAGAAAAAAAACCCAAGAAACATCTGGCTTGTGCTATAAATTAATTTTATTTGCACTATACTATACTGTATGTATACTATATTGTATGTATACTATATTGTATGAAAAAATATTTCATTTCCTTATTTTATTAAAGCCTTCTTTACATATCCCCCCACTGGAGCTCTACAGTTCTATTTGCACACAGTACAGTAGAACTTTGGTTTATAACACTGATATTTTCCAAAGGTAACTGTGATATGAGGAGGAAAAAACTCACTCACGTTTGCTTAATCATGGTATTTTTGTATTCTTGCCATGTTTATGAGTCAGCAATAGCAGGAACTCAACTTGCTTTTCTTAGGGAATAGGAATAAGTCTCACTTTTTCCTCTTCAACATTTAGGAAAAAAAGAGAAGAATGTTCTTACATTTTAAAATTATTACAGTGATGCTCCTACTGTGCAGTGACAGGCAACTTATTATCCAAGAAACAAAGTGCAACAACAAAATTCCAAAAACTCCAAGTCAACCCTTCTCAAAATACCCTAAGAATTTGAACATAGCCAGAGAAAAGAAATTTAGCAATCCTTTAAGTTTCATGAACAATTATAATTTCCCTTTCAAGCAAACGCTTTACATATAAAGCCTAAAAAAACATGCTCTGAAAGAACTAGGACATTGCACGATCTGCCCAGCTGGCTTACAAAATGTATTTCCACCTCTCTATCGCAAGGTTTTATACCACTAACATCTGGATATCTCAGAGGCACTTTGAAATAGCATTTCGGGTTTAATTTTTAGCAAACTTTGCTATCTCAAAAGGCACATGGTGTTTTCCCCACTGTTACTGTAGCACTGAAGTGCAGATTCAGGTTTGGGGAGCGTTTTGGTTTCTCTGATGCTGGCAGGCACCTGAGCAATGAGAGGCACAGAGTTTATTTGGGACAAGGGAGAGGAGACTTGGGAGCTGGAGGCAACCACAGAGCTGGGTCCCCAAAGACGACCTGAACCTTTTCCAGGGCACAAGCCATCAGCTCTACTGTCAGCAAATAAATGAGGCTACTGTCTTGTAGACAGAAGTTCTCCAAGTAATTGCAAAAACATGATCCTAGACACAGCAAACAGGCACACTTGCCAGTTAGGGTCTTCTAAAACTGGACAGGTACATCATTCTTATTAATGACCATGCTCAAAAACTGAAGTGCCACAAGAAAAGGAAAGAGAGAAGGCAGTTACAGAATCTGTTTTCTCCTGATAATAATTTAAACCCTAGCTCAACTGTATCTAGGCAAAATAAAAAAAACCAGGAAGCCTAACTGAGACACCTAGGCAACTGAGGCAATGGTGCACATAACAATGTATTACTGATAAACAGATAGAAAACAGACTACAGATCAGGATGTCAGAACCCTATCCAAGGATGAAGGCAGACTTCACCAGACACCTGCTGGCATAATCTATTCAAAGAATATATGCAGATCACGAAACTATCAAATACAGCATTAGAGATAAGCAGCATGAACTGAACAGAGGGGAAGTGCTCAGCATATGGACAAAAATCCCCCAGCAGTTAAAAATCAGAGCAGAAAAGTAAGAGGATAACCCAACAGGGGAATACACTGCAAACCATATAAGGAGCCAGTTACTTTTTACATAAACTAATAAACAGAAGGACAGCTGCAGCTGGGGCTGCCTGAAAGTGGGATGTTGGAGAAATGACCTCTCCTGGGCGTTGGCTGATCTTCCCTGCAGAGATCTGGTGCTTCCTGCTATTTTATCACCATGTGAAGACACTCAAGTAATAAATGGAGCATGGAGCATGGAGTCAAGGTCTGGGAGGGGATGATGACTCTAGCAGAGCCACTCACCCATAATGGAAGCAGCCATGCTTTGGACTGTCAGCAGTGATTTGGGATCCTGAAGGCATCAGCAACACCAGAGGCAGGGCTGACAGAAACCAGTGCCTGCAGAGGGAACAAGCCCTGAAAGGAGCCAGAAGAAGAACAGGTGCTTCCAAAAGCTTTATCTTTTAAGCAACACTTACCCTAGAAACTCATGTCTGTCATATAAATATCCAAGTCCACTCTGGCCCTGACCAAGTTCAGCCTCCTGTTGAAAGGTTTTCACAGCCAGGCCTGGACTACACCTTAAAAACACCTTAACTTTAATCACTGTTGAATCTGCAGCTTATCACATGTTTCTCTGAATGTGAAGAAACCCTGGGAGACAGAAGGGGATAAGTCCTTTCTTTGCTTGACCAGAAAGGTTGTGAACTCCCCATCCCTGGAGGCATTCCAGGCCATGTGGGGTTTTGATAACATGGCCTAGCGGAAGTTCCATGGCATAAGGGTTGAGGATAAATCATCTTTCAACACATCCTATCACTCTAAGGCCTAGATTGATTTATTTCATGCTGCTCACACACACTTTCACCATGAACCCTCTTAAAAGTCACATTTCTAAAGCAAACCTCTACTTCCTTCACTTAGCTTTAGCAGGCTTATGAAAATAAGCTTACCCTTTATTTTTTCTCTTTTATCTAGTTCAAATTTTCATTCTGGTTCATGGCAAAGAACAGCTACAGTCATCTTTGCATTGACAAAACCAACCTCGATGGAACAGAAATATAGTTATGTCACTCTGGCCTGACCATTCTTTGTTCTAATCCTCATTTTATTTACTGATTAGCATCACCAGAACACCTCTGAAACTTTCGTTTTCCAAACTGCTGAGCCCATTTTCCTCTCTGCAATGTTAGGTTTACAAATTGGGAAATTACACCCTATCAGAGAAGTGGCAATAAAGGCAACACAAAATTAAAATTATATTCTCTGAACAAAAAACAAACAAGTGTTTTCTCTCTCAAGAGTCTATCATATTTCACAGTGTCTCACAGCAATATGCCTACACTTCCAACACACTGGTACAAAATAGGGAAAACCCACCCATACTCTGAGTGCAGTGTTATTGTTGCTGTGGCAACTACAGATCACAATTATTTGCCTCTAGAGAATTAGCATGAACACAAATATACACACCAAGGCATAGACAGCTGTGAGTCCTAACAGTGCCTACAACTGGATGCCTAATGCTGCCATCAAAAACTGAATTTTATTTTTAAAAAATGAACTTTAACTTCTCAGGCACTGTCTCCATTTGTCTACACTGTTTTCACGTTCAATACAGCATAGTTGGCAAAATGTCCTGAGAAACCCTGACACATAAGAAGTATAAATGTCAGACTACTTAAACTCCACTTGTGAGTAAACAGAGTAGTTATAAAACTCTCTCTAGAACAGAAAAATTATTGAACTATCAGCTGGAATTTGCTGATATAAATACTTAATGCAAACCATAGGAGTCAGGGATTTGAACCTGCCCTCCATGTGTGCACACATGAGATAAACAGTCAATACTATACTCTCTTTAACACTACCTCGCACTGGTAACAGGAAAAAAACTACTTTCACCAGTTTATAATGTCATTTAAACCAGACGTAAGAGTTAAAATTCAAAACTTTTATACTCAGTGATCCTTTAAAAAGAAAAAGTTTTACCTAAAACAATACATGAGCATGAAAACAAGTACAGGAATTATTCAAGAAATGTTGGAAGTGGAGGTCCTCAACTGTTTTAGGTTTTGCCTTGTCATTTTGCCTTCCCCATTCCTGCCCTATCTGCATACCAGGGCCAAATTGCACTTGAACAAGAAACCACAAATGAAGAAATTGTTCCAGTCCAATTAGAGCTTTGTCACACGACCAGGGCCTATGGAAGCAGCAAACACTCACCCAGTTCATGACAGTCAGCATTTGAAGTCAGTTTCTTGGCCTGAAATTATATAGTTTTTCTAGTATTCTGCACGTAATCCAAAGAAATTATTTAAAAGAGTATTTTCTCGCCTCCCTTTTCCATCCCATATGTCCCCAGCCTGACACACTCACTGATCTTGAAGACCACAGAATATAATCTCTCACTAATCAAAAATTTTAAACTTGCTATTCCATAGGGTGGTTGCCAGGTCTTTGTCTGGGATTTAGCAGCCAGATACACACACTCAGGTCTATTTGCTTTTTGCTTAAGTCATCTTGGTAGGCAGCTCACATGCTTTGAGACAGCTTCCCACCCACTACACTGCAGAGTGTGACATGAGGACACAGGCAAAACTCCCATTATCCAGCCAGCCTCTCACCAGGTAAACACCAGGTAAATGTTGAGAGTGCTCAAATCTCAAAGGACAAAGCAACCAGAAAGAGGGAAATGAAGAATTGTTCTGATGTTTAGTATTTGTTTGGCCTCAGACCAGATATCATGGCAACACTCATGCTACAGACTGATTGATTAACTTTCTTAGAAGTTTTCAGAACATTGAGTACCATTTCCTGTTGAAGAAAAAAAATTTTTAAAATTCCCATCTGGAAAAGCTGTCTAATTAATACTTTGGATTTGGGTTTTAAAAATTGCCTTCTATTTGGGTATTTTACTAACACTTAGAGAAATGACAGAACAAATTATTTGGAAATTTGTGAATGTTTCAACATATTTTATTCAAAAATATGTTTACAAGGGTTTTTTTTTCTCACATTATTAAGATTGGTTTTTTTTTTTAAAGCCTGGAATTTTCTTATCATGAGGGAAGCCCAAAACACAAGAGAAAAAATATTTCCACTCAGCTCCATTAAGGATGCAACATACTGTAAGTAGACTCCATCCAAAAAGAAAACATTTATGTCAGAATGTGTGCTTTTGTGTTTGTGCTCACCTGTGATTTTGCAGAAGCTGTTTAAAATGCTTTAAGCTGGGGGAAAAAAGGACTGGTGAAAAGAAACATTTCCAATCAAGGTCATAAGAAGGGAGACTGATGCAATCTTGCTCTGGGAAAGGACCACCCAAAGGGTTTCCCTTCACTGTTTCTCTCCATGGGCCCTTCTCTCTGCTGGCAGAGGCAGCCCTGGCTGACCTGGCTGAGCCCTGTGCACAATGGGCTGGATTCCACCTATTCAGGAGTGACCCAACAAGCCTGACCAGTGCTGTGCTCTGAAGAAACCACCAGATGAAGGTCAGAGAATTCCACTATGTCCATCTAAGCAAGTGCTGAGCTGGAGCAAAACTGGGTCTGAAGAGCAGGTGCCCATTCCTGTGTCTCATTGTCTGTAGGGTCTCAGTTCAGAGGAGCTGAACTCAAGTGCTGTGTGCCCCTCAACAGCTTTGGCTTCATGTTCTCAGAAAGGATCCCTGGGTAGATGTTACAGGGCCACTTTGTGTCCAAAGTGTGCCAAATGGGGACAGACAAAGAATCCCTTCGCAGTACACACAAGCTACATATTAACATAAACACTCTCACCACTATTAGTAAACTAACTGTAGACATTTTTGCATCTGGCTGTAGTTTCAAGAGCAGGCCTGAGTTTCTGGAAGATCTCCTTAATGACCCTCACTAGACTATCCAAGCACCCAGGAGATGAGGTCTGGTACCCTCCTCAAGGTTACTGCAACTAATAAGTCACATAGAGAAGGATTTTTTTTCACTCCAAAGTAAAACGTGGCCCACTGACATATTATAAAAATCCTGTTACTTGTTACCTGATTTTGGCCAAGTACCAAAGGTTGGGTTCCTGTGGTAATGCCAAGCCCAGTGCCCCAGCCTACCCTGCCCAGGGACTAGCAGCACCACTTTGCAGTTTGGAGAGCCTGCCTGCAGTGCTGCCCGTCCTTGTGAGCTGTAACAGGAGCCAAGGAGCAGCCAGATTATTAAACACCGTGCCAGGCTGGCAAATGCACAGCAAATCCCTAAGCATCAGGGGCTCCCCCGAAAACACAGAGCCAGCTCTGTCTTCAGTGCCTAGACCCCTAGGCTGGAGCCCAAGAGTCTTCATCACTACTTTAGATTTTCTTGAAATAGAGCAGCACAAAATCAGTGCTGGCGTGATTAATGTGCAGAGAAGGTTTCAGGGAACTTTATGCAGCCCTTCAGCATTTATTTTTCCAGATCTTGTTTAACACAGATGAGAAGGAAAGTGCTTAAAAGGGGGAAAATTGTAAGCAGCTGATTCCAGTTGCACTTTTGTCCCTTGCCAAATAAAAAACTTAATAGGACAGGCTTTGTTTTCAAGGCATGAGGGATGTGGAAATATTTACACTCATAGTATCAAGACATCAGCCATAAGATTCAAGACTACAGTGCCAAACACAGTGAGAACATGTTGGAAAAGGCAGCACACGTTTCCAAAGCAGAGGAGAACGTGTATTTATTGCAATTGTTAATGATAGCTGACCTGAACAGAAAAAAATGCCTTGGAGACCACCTTAATCTTTGGAAGGAAATACCATACCTCTGTCCCAGGATTGTCCCAAGAGGATACAGAATCCTGGACCTTGCACAAGTGACTGAAACAAGTTAGAAACTGGATTTATTATAAATGCGAACATGTACAAGTAAATGTCCACATATACTGCCGTGTTCACAAGCACCTGTTTAACTGGGGACCCAAACGAGGGTCAGCAAGATTCTTTCTCTGTGCTTTACATCATGCCCTGTCCTTCATGTCATTATAATAAAAAGCTAATGGTTTCTTTTGAGGGAAACAGTTTTACAAAATCTAGGTACTCAATAGTCAGAAATTAGCAAAATTGAAGTTGGTTTTGGCAATGTAAGTAATATTTCTCTATAAATGTGTTGAATTCAAATTTCATTTTTTCTTATTGCTTCTCAAATAAATAAAATTTACATGGCTTTAATTTTTTTGCAGTTGAGTGTGTTAGGCAGGGAGGCATTTAATGTAACAAATACTGCTGCAATTCAAAATGGAAATGTAGAATTTTCAATTGTAAAATAATGGCATTAGGAAAGTGAAATGTAGCATAGTTCATACAAACCATGATGGTTGTTGCCAGGCTTCAGAGCAGCTTTTTTCAGCTAAAAACCTGATACTAACCCCACTTAAATCTTTAATGAACTTCCATCTTCAGTTATCTCGCTTTGGTCTGTAACAAATGACCCTTCTTTCCTCAGCATTACTATTTTCTAATGTCTCTACTGACAACCATTAAAGGATTCTCAAAGTTCACAGACTAAAGTCTGTTAAGTTCCTAGAAAGCTAGTTTTTTATTTGACTTTACACTGCCCAAAAAGTGGATAAGAAAAGTCATGCAAAGAGGCTTGGAACTAACAGATCTTCTGACTAATTAAATCAGAAAGCAGAGAAGTAAAACTGAAGTCAGACAGAAAAAAAAAATAAATTTTTAAGGAAGAAAAGTTAACAAAACAATCCCTGATTTTGGGATCAGAATACATGTTGATTTTTGTAAAAGTTAAAGAAGATACATATACTTTTTTTCTTCCTTCTCCTTTTTGAACCAGTTCACTCACATGCTTTGTGCAGACAGTTATTCAAACTTAGGAATGGTGGAAAGATATCTTTAATACTCCAACTATCCCAAGATTCAGAGGCATGTCCCGGAATCCCTCCACAGTTTGTGTTTTATTTAAACTGCTGCCAAAATACAAATATGTAGATGACCTACAATGAAAGAATTAAAATGAAAAGTTTTTCATTCCCACCAGCAAACAAGCCAAAGTTAAGTTCAAGTGAACATTTTTTTTCCCTCCTTGGGGAAACATGGCTGGCCTCATCAATGAAAACACTGAAATCTGATATAAACATGAGAAGATGGTCATACAGTTTTTTGAAGGAATTTCCTCCGAACTTCTTTCCCTCAAAGTTAACAACCTTGGTACTGTCAGACAATAGGTCAGGGTAATAAGACCTGTTAAAATGTAAGGTTTTTTGTACAGCAGTTGACCATTTGCACTAGGTTTACTACTTCTAAAGTAAAAGATAACATGGCATATCTAGGGTACTACAAAATAACCTTGAGAAGTGAAACTTTTTAATCATGAGTCTTAACCCTCTGAGCCTGAGTTACTTCTAGAGATGCCTGGAGCTTAGGAAGGCATGGTAAAACTGCCTATGAATAAACAATGCCATTAGATTTACTTTTAATACAGTTTGAAATAGTATATTTACTTCTTCACAGTATTTTTACACGCACATGCTTTGTTTACAGTAATTACACTATTAAAAGCTTAATGTTTAACTTGCCAAATCTCACTGATCTATGGTAGAGGACTATATCCTCTACCATAATTGGTGATTTTGGGCATATATAACTAAAAAAGTATATAATTTGCCAAAAGTGACTGTATAAGTAAATTGGAGTGATGACATTCCAGCATCAATGATTTGGGGAACACATGATATGGAAATGAAAAACAACCCAAAATTCTTTTGCAAATGCTGCTGAAGGTATATCATTGACCTAGACAGATATTTTTAGAACACAAGTCAGCTAAACTTCAAAGTCTGCTTTCCTGAGATATGAGAATTAATTGAACACAGAGAGTCTTTTCATCCTCTTTCAAGATCATTAATCTTGTTGCCACATATAGCACTTCCTAAAAAATAATATTTCAATGTTAAATTCAAAGATCAATCATCCATTGAAGAGACAGGCAGATACATGCTGACACATCAGGATTGTTTTAGCATCTAAAGCAGAAAACACTACTGTGTCCTCATGCAGTACACTGCTCCTAAACAAAATGTGAGCGGTCTGCCAGGTACACAATGCAAATAGGAACTGCATCCTCTGTAACTCTGGGCTGCTTTTAAATCCAAGCTGCAATTTTTTACTTTAGAAAACCACCAATGTGAAAAACGACATTTTCATAGTCATCCATGCTTCCCACAGTGAGTGATACAGCAACTGCTTCTGAGATGACAAAACAATTTCCAAGTACCATTACCACAGCTTTTCTGCCCCGGTGATGAAAGGGTAACGATTACAACCTTCACTTCTCAGACCTTCAGCTCAGCTTTTTTTCTGGTCTTTTAAATAGAGTGAAATCTCTCTCATAGCACAGTTCTTGTGGAAAACCATCTCTATAAAAGAAGGGACAAGTCCTCTGTTCATTTAACACAGACACCTATGGCTTTCACATGCCACAGTGACCTGGAGGGTCTAAACTCCACCTTTGCCTCTCACTCTCCAGGCATGTCCCAGCATTTTTGAAGGTACAGGGCCAGCCACAGGGAACTGCCAGCTGCGTGGACCAGAGGGAGATTGGGGCTGTCATCATCCAACAGACTGAGCACAGTGATTTGGATACAGAGGGGCAAAGCAGAGATACCTCCCCTGCTGCAGCCTGGGCACTGAGCAGAAGGCACAGAGAGCCTGTCAGCACTGCAATAAGGAGCTCATGTAAAACCACACCCTGCTCCACATGGGATTCAGATCTGGCAAACTTGTCTTTCATATACAGAGCTCCATTCTCTGCAGAGGAGCAAGTGACTGAGCTTCTCCCTGCTTCAGCAAAATACTCTCTCATTCTTATGAGGAAGGTAAGCAATCTACCTGGCAGAAGAACTGTGTGAAAAAGTTTTTACTTTGCTTCTGAGCACTGCAGGTCAGAGTTGACACTCATGTGATTTGAGGGAACAGTGGTGGCACAGTGCTTCCACACATACTCACAATCTGGGTACATCCTATTCCAGCACAGCAGAAATCCCTGATGCTTGGCATGGCGCAGCACACTGCAGTGGGGCAAGAGGAGTGGGGGAAATTTTTTAAAAGTATTGACAGCATAATCTCATAGGGACAATTAAATAGGGGGATTTTCAGGTGAGGAAAGCTCTATTTCAGTGCAGCTATGCTGATGAATCCCAGCAAGGGAGGGTTCCTCCTGGCCCATCACTTCCTTGTGCCACTGGAGCCATCAGAGTCATGGACAGGGACAGCACCTATGCCTGCACACACACTTGCACAGCCCAGCCACACCGCTCACCCCAGAGATCACTGCTTACTGCTGTGTGCTTGAGACACAAATCACCAAACGCAGAAGTGCCCACCACCAGCACGAGACCAGAGCCCAGGGACAAGCACAGCACAAAACCACGTGCAGTGAAACGTCCTCAGGCCCAGAAGAGCACGAGAAGAATCTTTTCCACAGACAACACCATCTTTGTATCACCTCAGCTGAATGGAAGGGCAAGATTTTGAAAGCTTAGAAAGAAAAACTGCAGTCTGTCAAGCCTTCATTGTTTGGGAACTGAGTCAGCCTAACGCTGTGGCACCACAAACAAGCTAGAACAGTAAATGTTTGCTATTCCTGGTTTCTTCGGTGTCCCTGTATTCATCAGTCATGGCATGGAATACCTCAGAAAAAGAAGCTATCACTATTCACATGCCTTCTCCTAAACTAATAGCTCACAGATAATTATAGGCCTTTATTGTTTGACTGCTTTAGTGTTGAGCAACAGATCTCTCTTCTAGCATCAAAACCTGTTTTCTGTCAAAAAAAGGAAAAACTGGCATAGTTAGATGAGGTTTAATCTACAAAATGATATATTCCTTACTCAACTTTAAAAACAAACAGTAGTAAAAAATGACACATAGCACCACTCACTCTGCAAACAGAAGAAAGCAAATAAATCTCAATGTTCTGTTGATTTTTTACCAAGCACACTTCTGCTGCCCTCTTAGAGCACAGCTCAACTTCCCAGTAGCTTGGTAGAGTCTTTTTCTGGTCAGCACAAACTTCCAGACTTAACTTCCTTGTCGCTGAAAGAATGCAGGAAGGCAGCAGGTGCATGCAAGCTTGAGAGACAATAAAAAGCAAGGGGTGGGGAGAGCAACGTTTTTCTGTTAGGGATAAAGTTAACTAGGAGACTATAAACAATTAGAAAACACCACTACAGCCAAAAATCTATGATGCTGTTAAGGATTTAATGCAAACTTGCCCTCCCAGAAGACCACTTGTGTGTGTGTCTGTGTGTTCTGCCTATCTCCATATATGCACTTCAGAATTCCATCAGGAACTTGGACTACGCTGGAAGTGACTTCTGAGCTTCACTTCTACAGTCCCTTAACCAAGAAAGCAGTGCCGGGACTTAAGGATTCCCTACAGGGCACCCCGCATCTCCCCAAGCAGTTCCCAGAGGCGGACCAGCACCCGAGTTCCTGAAGCATTCCAAACTCTGCCGCAGTCACTCCAGCATCGTGACTGACAGCATCCAGCAGCATCCAGCAGCGACTTCTTGCGAGAGCCGGAAAAGCGCCAGGCATTGCCGGGAAAAACGAAACGCTTCGCCGGCGGCAGCAGCCCGTCCCCCGCCCAAGCCCGCTCCTACCGCAGGCTCTCCGCGCTGCTCCCGTGGCCCCTGGGCAGGCACGGCGTGACATCCCTGCCGCCAGNCTCTCCCGGCTCGGCCAGGCCTGCACGGACAGCCGCAGCCGCCGCGGAGACTCCCGGCCCCAGGTTCCTGCCGAAAGCACGCACTTGTCCTGCACCCGCAGAGCCAAGGTGCCGCTCGCAGCTGCCCCGAGCAGGGGAGAGCTGGGGTATCACAGCCAAAACAGTCCTGGGAAGAAGTATTTATTTACTCACTTACTTCTACAAAGTAAAATGGAAAAAAAATGGAAAAATTAGTAGTAAGCTTTAAGGGATATGTTTATCTTGCGAGTGAAATATGGCCATTAAAAGGTACTACTGCCAAACTCATCTTATCTGCAGCAGGAGTGTTCTTACTCTTGCCCCGGACAATGTGGTATTGTGTTGCAAGNGCGCCCCCCCCGGGCCCGCCGCTGCCGGCGCGGCTCGCAGCCTCACCTGGTCCAGCGGGATGCCCAGCAGCGCGCTCAGCGGGTGCAGCAGGGTGGAGCCGGTGGTGCGGTGCGGGGCTCCGGGCGGCTCGGCCATGCCGCATCCCCCCTCCTGCCGCCGCCGCACGGCCCCGGCGCCACCTGCGCGCACCTCCCGCTCCCGCCGCCGCCGCCGCCGCGNGGGGTATCACAGCCAAAACAGTCCTGGGAAGAAGTATTTATTTACTCACTTACTTCTACAAAGTAAAATGGAAAAAAAATGGAAAAATTAGTAGTAAGCTTTAAGGGATATGTTTATCTTGCGAGTGAAATATGGCCATTAAAAGGTACTTCTGCCAAACTCATCTTATCTGCAGCAGGAGTGTTCTTACTCTTGCCCCGGACAATGTGGTATTGTGTTGCAAGGAGAGCTCGGTCAGCGCTGCGAGCTTTCTGTTCAGTCACAGCTGCTGGCATGCTGGGAACCTGGAATATCCCAAAGGGTCCTTGCGGGCTCGCTTACACACTCTTCAATAGGCCGTCATTTTCTTTTCTTCAAGTAATTGCCAACTGTGGTAGCTGAAACTCTAATAGTGGCTTAAAATGGTATTGTGCCACGTTCAAATGCCCTGCTTATGCTGAGCGAGGGAGTGCTGTGCTGGAAAACCCAGGCAAAGGCTGTTCAGTGGGGAAGGAGATTTACAGAAACAACATTCGCTTAGTATCGTTTTAGTGGTGCCAGTTTGCATGTATGTGAAAATATACCCATACATACATGCACACACGTATTTTAAGTGGAGAAAGTAAGAAGTTTGGAAGCACTGGATAGCCATGCATGAGAGCTCTTAACGTTTTCCATTATAAGTTGCTCTTTCCAGTTTAACATTTGCCAGCCTGAAACTGTCCAGATGGAACTTTCCATGGGCTGTGTCTGCCACAAGTAGGCTTCTTGTTGAGGTTTGGCTAAAAACATTGATCTTCTTTGGGGAACAGAATAAAAGTGATTTATGACACACACAGTACAGATAATATCAAAGTTTTTTTCACTGTGGAAATATGGTACCTCTGGGAGGTTGACTTCAAGTTTAGACATGGTAGTTTTTTTGGAATCAAGGAAATGCCTTTCGCTGTGTTTGTGAAACTGCCCAAGAGCCATCAACTGCCAGAGTTCTGGGGGGAAAGCCACACATAATCCATGTTGATACTCAGGGGTCAGCACATAATATTTCTGAAGACCATAAGCATTCTTCTATCCTTCATATTTCCTCTATGTGACTGGACTCCGCCTGTTTCTGCCACTACAGGAGAAGAATTGGGATATCACACAGCTCCAGGAACAGGAACTGCATGTCTCTCTGTATTCAGTGCTCAGCCATCTGGGCTTTGTGCAGTGGTGAAAACAGCTGATCCGGAAAACAGCTGGAAGGAGGGAAAGACAGATGGAGAAAGTCAGGCACAAGAGCAGAAGAAGGAAGGAGATGGCAACTCTAAAGTGGGTTAGCACAAGAAGCCTGGTGAAGGGAACTAGAGCAAAGCTGGCAACAAAGGAACAGAGCAATCCTTTTACCTTGTACTGTAGCCATCAGGACTTCCAAGATGGAAATTTCATCTGGAATATCATGTTTAATAGCCACTCATAGGCCTATCTTACACTTCTAATATATTTTGAATTATCTTTTTGACCACCACAGTATCCCCTGGCTTCTGCTGTTTAATTATGTGCTGCATGAAAAAGTACTTCCCTTGGTTTGTTTTAAGGCAGCTGCCTTGTAATTTCATTGAGGGCTGTCTTGTTCTTGTGCTCTGAGAAATAAACAAGTAATCATTGCTTAATCACCTCCCCCATGCTTTTCATAACTTCATATACCCTGAGTTGCCTCTCGTCCTCACTGAGGACTCTAGTTAATCTCTCATTACATGGAAGTTATTGGTGTCTTTGTCCTTCCTTTTCACCCTTTTCTGTTTTCTTTGAAAGGAAGAGACTGAAGTTTTGCGGCAATGAAACGTTGTTCTTCATTCCTTTACCAAGAATTTCTAATATTATCCCTAGTGGCTTCAAAGCCTATTTTCTCAGAGGTAGTAGGTAATTTACAGCCTAATGGTGTATGTATAATCAAGATTTGCTTTTTCCTGCTTGCATTTACCAATTTTAAATGTTATCACTCTTAAAATTGCACTACATACAACATTGTTAGATATGTTGCAGCTCAATAACAAAGCTCTGAATATGCTGCATTACTTCATATCTCGCTAACTTGGTCTTCTTGTCTCCCTTTCCAAAAACTTAACGTGTTCAACAGGACAGATTTCTTTATATAAACTTCCAATTCAACCTTTATTCTCATCCTTTATTTGTTTTCTTTTAAACAGCTGGTAAACCAGGGGGAAGTATTTCCTGTGATTCTGTGATTATTTCATATCTTTGGGTGTGAAACCTTACCCCTTCTTGTATCTGAAAATGCAAATATACTTTCTTAGCAGGATTACTCTTAGTGTTTAGAAAACACTAATAGATTTGTGATGTATAACTTCTGTTAAATGACTATAGTTTCCCCATTATATCTATATATAGTTTTCTGTGTGTCTTCCATGCTTAAAAGACTCATAGACATCACTAAGAGTAATTTAAAAGCTTATACTAAATTCTAGTACACTCAAATATTATAATTTCCTTTCATGGGAATGTGAAATCCTTGTGAGTGTTTTTTTTTGTTTGAAAGACAGTGTTACTTAACTTTTAAAATGTTTTCCCCTCTGTTTCCTTGTAAGAAATACAGGTTATATTTCTTCAGAAAAGCAAATCAGACTGTTTGGAAATAGAGATATAACCATTTTATCATTCACCTTACAACACTGACAACATGAATTTTATATCACATTCCTTTTTTCAGGGAAACTAATTGTTTATGAGTAACAAATAATTCTGAATTAAAATTAGAAACAAGAAACATACAGGTGGTCTTTCTAATATTGTTTCTGTCTGAATTTACAGACAGAATTTACAGACTGAATTTACAAACACATGGTAAGCTATGTATTTGATGACTTGATAAATACATTATTTTGTTGAACTTATCTAATGTTATTAAACTTATATGCAGCTGTGAGCTTTTTAAGACTTATTTTCATGTTTTAGTTTTATTTTTTAAGTAATTTACTATTAAAGAGAACTAGCATACAGATATTCCTGTGCTCTCTTTCACATCAAGGCCTGTTTAGTAGTAAATCTATTTTTGGGTGACTAACTTTACAAACCTAGCAATTTTGCAGCTGATAGGATTCTCTCATAACTAAAACTTGGAAAAATTCCAAAAATATGTTTCTTTTGGGTAGTTTTCCTAGTGCAACTGCGAAAGAAAATATGTTGACAATTTAACTGATACATAGTTATAAATGTGAGACTAGTGGCATAGTTAAACTTGCTCAGGGAGTTTTTTAATGTCCTAATTCAGGTTAGGCCTGGCTTATTGGTATGTGTGTACTGCTCAGGCAATACTCAGGAAATGACGTGAGTTTTATCTGTTCACTGGGAATTCCTGGGAAAATTACCAAACTTCTACATATCTCCCTCCAGAGATTCCTAATTTCAGCAAAGCATTGAAGCATAGCTTTAAATCCCATAGGACTGCAGTTTTTATCGAATTTTAACTAATGATTTGGTGCCTTGATATGTCAGAGCCAAAATAAAGTTGGTTTGTGGAAACAAATGGGTGAAAACAAGGAAAATATAATCCCTGCTCAGTTCATATAAAGTACAGTGAAACAAATCTATGTGCAGAATAGAACAGTATGAGTATTCTGATTATTTGAAAATATGGGGAGAAGATGATTGCTTGGTGTCCTGGGGTGACGTTTGATTGATTATCCCAAATGTACATTAAAACAACCATTAGATAATAAATGTAAATACCAAATGAAGTATATCCAGGAAGGGTGTGTTTATTAAGTAGTTGCAATCAGAATGATTGAATGGGATGCACTCAAGGTTGTTTTGTTTTGGATGGCTGACAGCCTTCAATCTAAGTTTTAATCAAAACTTAGTAGTGCTGTGGACATGGCAATAGACAGTGGAGCCATCTGCTCTCTGTAGATCCTTGTGTCTGTGCACATTTGTATCCATCAACTTATAGACATGTGTGAGTGCTGAAACTGAAGGCATTTGCTGTGTGCTCACACGCACTGCACATAAATCATGTGCATATTAATAGTTTAATCTTCTTATAATGTTAGCAATGGGAAAATATTATTGGTTGCAGCTGAAATTTGCTGTAATTACACAAGAAAATATACCTAAATCTAGTAATAACCTCATGAAAAGGGTGCTCTATCTTCTTATGCTAGGTGACCACTTTGGTGCTTTGCTGAACCAAGCTCAGAATTCTTGAAGTCTTGAAGTAAAATGGAAAGAGTGGCCTAAAACCAACTGGGAGCTATGCGGCTCATAAGGAAATGGACTGGATTTGGAAAATTCAAGAAAGAAAGTACAAGTCTTTGCTACCATAGGTGATACCAAAACATTGGTAGGAAACATCTGACTTAAACTAAGGGAGTTTTTTTAAGTAGTAGGCAGACTTCTAACAACCTCTAACCTCTGTGGTTACCAGAAATGCCATTAAATGTTCATATTTTTCTTGCTATCACCTACACCTATGATGATACTTAGCACTAATATTTGCAATTTTATAAATGAATCCCTGCTTTTCCCTTGTCCTCAGTGGGAACAAAATTGAATTAAAAATTAATGTTTTATTAGTTGAGAGCTTCCACTCTTTAATTCTAAAAAGGTTTCAAAAATCTCTTCTTTGGAATAAACTGGAAGAAAATTGATTCTCTGTAAATCAATTTACAGTTCTGTATACCAAGAACATATAGTTTCATGATTATGGTTAACAGATTTTCAAAGGCACAAGTTTTATGCATACTATTTATACTATGAACTCTCTGATTAATGTCAATGAATTTCAACGTATAAACCACTGCCTTACAAAAGTCTTTAAGAGTAGTTTGGTTGGACATTCACTTTTATGAGCTGGACCCCAGCTTTTGTACCAGCACTGATGTGTAGCAGGTGAAGAAAAAAGAAGAATGTTTCAAGCATTTACTTTCTCCATACTCCAAAATAAGTTATGAAAAAGTTTGCCTGAGGCTAAATTCCTCTCCAGAACTCCCAACTTATAGCCTCAACACTGGTGGATTCCAGAAAGTGGTGCTGCTACATTCCAGGCTTCCAGGTGTGTAAAAAAGCACCAGCCAGGTCTTTAAAGCACTTGTACAGCCACCTGTGCTATGCTTTGGAAGATGGAGAATTCCTCTCTGATGCAGAACTTTCTATCTATGACCAGAAGGTGATGAGGATATCTTCCCTTTTAGCCATTCACTGGTATCTCTTCCCCAGGGAAAACCTTTCTTCTGCCACTGTGAAGTGTTATCAATATGTATGTGTCTAGAAACATAAACTAAAAACTAAAATATTCATTTCTTTTTAAATGTGTTGGGAGGAAATGAAGATGAGGGAGCCAGGCTCTTCTCCAGGGTGCCCGCTGAGAGCACCAGAGGCAACAGGCACAAATTATTAGGCAGAGAGAAAGTAAAATGGAGAGAGAGGAAAGCTTCTTTTATTGTGGTGGATATCAGGTGCAGGAGCCCGGGGTTCACAGAGGTTCAGCCAGGGACAGGAGATTGGTACCTGCAACAACAGAGCCAGAAGGCACTGATAAATCTCCAGAGGCAGGAATAGGCATGCTTTGGATCCCCTTTCTCTGGGAAACATGGTTGACAAGGAATCTTTTACAGCCCAGAAGAGAGAGCTAGTGCTGACATTGGTGACAGGCTGCCTCTGGCACCTCATTCCCACTGGAAATAATGTCCTTAGGAGTCCATGCACGTGCAGAGATGTGCAGTGCCCCAGTGCCAAGGCACAGGACTCAATGGAGTCCCCTGGGGAGCTGCCATGGAGTTCTTCTCAAACACTGTGCAGCACCATCCCTGGCTGTCCCTTGCCAGCAAGCTGAACTGACTTAGATCAGGGTTGAGAGCTGGGAAAAATGGGTAGCAGAGCCTGGTCCTCAGCTGGGCCCCTTCCTTTTCTGGACCTTTGTGTTTAGTTTCAGTCTCTTCTGTCTTTTTTCCTTGCTGGACACCATTCCCTCTCCTCTGCCCACGACTCACTTCTCTCCCTTTTTCTTGGCTTATTGTTTTCTTGTGAGGAGCCTACAAAAATTTCTACCCCACAATGGGATGAGATGAGGAAAGGTAGGATCAACTGCAGTCAGCTCTTGATTTAACCAAAACTCCCTTCCTTTACCTTCTTTCTTCTGACAGGCTCCCTAGTTCTCCAGCACATCCCTGTCAGCCTAACCATGGTCTCTGGGCTGGTGGGAGACAAAGTAATGGGTGCCTAAAGCAGAAGTGTTGGAGTCTGCAGGTGGCGAGGGATAGCCTGGAGCAGGAAGAGACTGTGTCCCACTCTTGTCTCTGCCCTGCAGAGGAGATCCCTTGGGCTGGTTTGCATCAGACCTTTCTTCAAGGGCCTCCCTTGGGAACACAGTGTTCAGTCACTGGGAGTGTGACCCTTGGTTCACTGAAGAGCTGCATGGGTTAGGGAGCTGTAGTGGCTCTCCAGCCAAGAAAAGGTTAGCCTGCTTTATTCCGCTGGGATTTCCTCTGCTCTCATGAGACAGAGCTCTGCACAGAGCCCTTTGGTGCCATCCCACCTTCTGTGATGGAAGGCTCTGCTTTGGAAAGCTGTCTTTCTGGAGGGATTTTGCAGGTGTTGTGGCCAATGTGCTGAGAGAAGGCCAGCAGCTGCCTCAGGAAGAGGTTGGCTGCCATGGCTTCTCAGCCACGCTGAGGGAACAGCAGCATAAGGTTCACCAAGTCGACTCCAGAGCTGGCCTGGGGCAGGAGACAGCCAGCAGCTGTGCTGCACAGCTGTGCAGGTGCTCCCAGCCAGCCATCAAGGCTCCTGCACTTGAGGAAGGAAGGCAGCCCAGCATTTCTTCCCAGCACTTGATTCCAGCCAAGCCCACACTATGGAAGGCTTGCTGTCCACGCATTTTCCCCCCAATACACAAGTCCACCCCAGCAAAGGTGAACTACCAGAAACACCAGCTTTGAAGGAGGCAGTCCCTTGACAGACAGGTGCCTGTCCCCTCCCAGTGCCTGCTCATCCAGCAGGCTGCAATCCATGCTTATGCTTTCAGTTCTCCAGCTGTGACTGCTTGCTGCTCCTCTGCATGGCTGCCATGCACTCCTCGTAGAGCTCTGTCATGAGAAGTTCTGCCAGGAATGCTCTGCAGAAAGTCCTTCAAGGGCTCCCAGTGAGCCTTTGGAGACTCCAGGCCAGAAAGGAGCTCTTCCAGCATCAGTAGGGCTCACCTTGAGGTCAGCCAGCAGCAGCATAGCTTGTCTTTGCCAGTGTCCAGGATCTCCATCAGCCCATGAAGGGCTATTCTGCTGGCAGCTCTGTGGAAGATCCCCTCTGTCACAGGTCCCTCTTGCTTGCAGGATGCCCAGGAGCTGGATGCTACCATCCTCACAGAGGGATGGATGCCATGGCCTGTCCAAAGAACACCCTACTGCAGCTGGAGCACACCTGGGCAGCCAGCACAGCCCCTTCCATTTCCTGCTGCTGCTGATCCCTCCTGCTGTGAAGGAGCACTCACCCTTATCAAAAAGTAATGTTACCTGCTGAAGGAGTCTTCAGAGGTCATGAGATAATGATTTCTAATATTTGCAAAAAATAGGGAATTAAAATCTGAATCTGTTGATGCGAAATTAAAGACAACAGAAGACAAGGAATAGAGGCTTACACATGCTTTTTAGCTTGTGATTCATTCTACCAAGATGAGGCCTTCTGTATCCAGGCTTGAGATAATTTTGCAGCCTAGTTTCTCTTCCTGCTTCTTAGAGGAATGTCTTGTCATAGAGCAGGCACATGTACCTATAGAAGGATACTCATTTTTCATTTACTAGTGAATTGCAAAGAAGGTGGTTTATATGGGATCTTTTTGTGAGCTCTACTACTCTTCATTCCAGAACATTTTGAGATATAGAAGCCTGTGTAATACAGCTTGAAACTAAGAACCTGGAAGGGTAATTTCTGATGTACAAGATGAGAAACTGTAAATATTGAAATATTGTTAATATTAATTAATCATAGCTAATATGAAAAAAAGTTTGCATGAACCTTTGTTCATGCAAATACTTCAGGATCCAGTAGCTGTTGCACATGGCAGATTTCACTTCAACTACATTTAAAGAAATCAAGAGAAGGTTTTATAAAGAAAACAGAAGGTATTTAGGACAATTAAAAACGATGTTTGTATTTTTAAGGAACGGTTTGCATAACAGTTATGTAGAGGCAAATCATAGTGCATTAAGGTTTTTGATAATAAAATTCCTTCAAAACTCCAGCTTACTCGGAACAATTGGTGTATCCAGCATAACTCTTCTTACCTATGTCAAATGAAAACTAAACATGAAGATAATTTACTATAGAGTGACTTTTCACCTTCTCTAAATCATAATTCACCAGCAACAGGTTTTTATTTCATATCATCCCAGTCTGCACAGTAGAGGTCCCTTAGATTTTGTTCTCTGCTACCATCTAGAGGAGAAATTGTGCAGCACAGAGAAAAATATAACTTTTCTGGAAAGTTAGATAGATAGTTTAAATTCCCTTTTTTTTTTTTTTTTTCCCCAGAAATCCTTTCTGCAGCAATTATAATAGGTGGGTAAAAAATGGTGTTGAAAGCAGTGAAGAGTTAGAGTTAGTAGAAATATATTTCATTGTTTTTAAAGATGTAGATGTAGTAATACAGTTTTATAGAAGGAGAAAAGAAACTGGTATAATAAAACCAGCCCTTTCAATTGCAGTTAAAAGTCTAATGGAAATGATTCAATTACATTGCAGGAGTCATTTAGTACTGGTGCATAGATTAAGAGAGCCAAGATCTACAAAGTTTTTGTCCACTAATGCTATCAGATAACAGTGTTTAGCAACATGTATAGCCTGAATAAGATATCTAGTAATACTAGTGTTAAGTGAACACTTTGTCCCTCAGTACATGGTTAAAGAGGTTTAATTGTGTGCATTATTGTTCTAGCTGTGGATAGTCATTACTTTTTCAAATAACATCTGAAGGAAAAAAAGAAATCAGGGATAAACATGGTTTGAAGCTGATTAATGTTATTTAAGATTACTAATACATTAATTATGTAATTACAAGACATTCTGGGTTGTAAAGATTTTCTAACTTTTTTTGCCTTTTTCTTTTTTAAGTTGGTACTTCATTATCCTGCTTGAGAGAATACCTGTAGAGACCTGGTTAACACCTGCTCAAGATAAAATCTCATGCACCCTCTCACTGTCTCGTGTTGTGATTACTGAAACTTTTTTCCTCCAGCACTGGCAAACCAGACCTTGTCCTTTCAGAAAGCTACTGCAAAGTGTATTTTCCGAATTCACTTCTTAGAACACGTCACTCTTATTTTTGCAAATTCTGTTTTGCCCCTTCTCATGCCATTCTTTCTTTTCTAGGTTCCCATTGTCTATTCATCCACCCCAAGACAAGCGTTAGCCCTTATGTTAAATTTTTAAATGAACAGTGTTGGGTTTTCTTCTAAACTTGCCATTTTACAATTAGGAGTTGACCCCAATAACCATGCAAGATTAAAATACTATCCTCTTTAATTACTTCTTAAAACTTTTCTTTTTCTTATTGTTTCAAGGGGGAGGGGGAAATGCTTTTCTACTGAAAGCTTGTCAACAGAGACTTGTTATGTTGAGATCACAGCATATTCACTGATTAGTGCTGTCTTATTGTTTCCTTGGCCTTCTATGCCAGCTGGTCTATATCCAGCTTTGAGTCCTGCCTCCTACTTAGATCATTAGCCCCTTCAGCCAGAGCCGCCTGCTTTATTCTGAGCTTGTGTAACATCCAGCAAAACAGGGTCTTCCTCCATGAATGCAGCTGCTTGGCACAGTGATAATAACATAATAAACATATTACTGCTGGGATTGTCATTATGTGTATAATATTTATATGTGAGGGGAAAAGGTCTGACTTCAACACCCAGTAAACTCCTACCAGAAAGAACATGACCCAATTAACAATGAGATTTTTAGGTGTATTTTCATCACTGGCAAAAACAGAACCCCTGCTGATTGATCTGTAAAACATTGATGATATTTGTTTTCAAGGCAGCCACTTACTAGACCCTCCTGGATGGATCAGTCTTTGTCACTGCCTTAAATCAGGATAATCAAAGAAAAATTGTGGATACTTCTAAGAAAGAGAAACTGAGATGTTAACATTCAAAGTCTCATGTCAAGCACATCTGTCAGTAGATATCTTACAAAGTTATCGTAGATGTTGGCACACCTTCTGGCTGTCTCATAAGTGTGAGGCTACTTCTATTTAAAAAAGGAGGCATAGCTAAGGAGAACAATTTAGATTAAGTTGGCCACTGTCTGCTTTAGCAGTTGCTCAGAGAGAGCACCATGCCTACAATATTAAGTGAACAAATTCATAGCAGTCCAATAAAATAAAAAGTAATCATCTGTCCTACTATAAAGCTGGGCATCCAAATAACAGTTTAGCTTTATTAGTGGTCCAGCTAGACCAATCTCATAGCACAGTATGTATTTCCCACAAGGCTAAGATGATGCATAGAAAACTGGGCCTCCAAGTGCCATCAGAATGGTGCAACAGAAGAGTACACAAAGATTATTCAAATGAGGATCTTAATGTTATATGTGTATATGATGTTATACATATACGTATAACAAGATGCATCTATTGGAAAGATGTTTGAGTATTTCCCTCTCTGCCTCAGACCTGTTATTTTGCTCCTCTTTCAAAAGTCATTCCCTTACCACTAGCAAGAAGCATTTTACCTAAGCTGGCAGAAATGTGATGAGCTTGTCTTTGCTGAATGTTTTTCACTGCATATTTTACAGCTCATCTAAGAGATGGGTAGACTGGCAGTGGTGCACTCTTCTAGGTTAAGTCAAACATCAATGATTTTCAGTAATTGTTGTCTTGTTCAAGTGATGACTCTCTTAAATACCTTGTGGGATTTAAAATGTGTGAAATAAGTGATGAAAATAGCTAATGTAGCTGAAAGCTTCACTCCTCACATATTGCTGGTAGAGACTTACTGCCTATAAGGCCAGAAGTGACCCTGGTAGTCATGAAGTCTGAAAAACCTTCATTTTAGAATAATTCATCTTTCCTTTTGTCTTCCTTCTGTAGCTTTCTTTACACTAAATCAGCTTTGGACTTAATTTGGAAAATATGTACTATATGTAGAGATTAAGCACCAAAAATTACAGCCATAAGTTGCTTCCCCTACATTTCAAGGGAAGTTTTGGTTAATTTTTCAGTTTTCTTTGCATGTTTTCCCTATGTCTGCATTAGTGAGAAACTGCTGAGTTTCACTACAAAAAGCTTTTACACGACTTTATACTATGGAAGTGGCCAAGGCATCATGGATACCTGATCTCTCTAACTCGTTTTGCATACATGGTAATGGAGCTTGTCTCAGAGAATTAAAAGGCTTAGGGGTTAAAGACTGGGGCAGGTGGGAATCCATCTGATGTGGTAAAATCAGCTTTTTGTAACAAGTATTTCTTGTTCAGACCTAAGTCTAACTTTGAGACAGGCAGATTCTCTAGCTTTTAAAATTGCTAGGGATAGAAAAGAGTTATAGTCCTATTGAAAATGTTTTAATGGATAATTGCCCTGAGAGACAGACAGAGAGGTGAAAAATTAATGCTTAATGTAGAAGAAGGATTGATTCTTCTGTCATGAACAGGTAAAATAGATGTTATAACTTTGTAACCACAATCCTGATTATCTTTAAATCAGAAACCAACTCTGTTATTAACTCTTATTAAATAGGATATTCCAAAACAAGAATGCCAACCTACAAATTAAAAATACCTTCCAGTGTCTTCCCAGTACCATTTTTTCACATGGACAGCATCAGGTGTTAACGGAAGGGTGCTGAGGTTGGTGATCTGTGGTGCTGGACAAGAAGACAGCTAGTCCTTGCAACCTTCTCTTTGGCAGGGTGCAGTCCCTCAGTAATGATAACTCCCAGAAAGTTTTTCTGTGCTGCTTTCCTTCAGCATAATTTGTGAGGTGCAATTAGACCTACCCCAGAGCCTCAGTTGCACACGTGCCTAACGAGGCTCTGCCGTTTCCAGCTGGTTCCATAGGAATACTTTCTTTCCTCTATCCCATTGTTAGAATCCTTGCTCCGGTGCAGGCTTTCTTTATATGAGGTCATTGCTTCTGTCACTACACGGGCAAGACAGCTTCTTCTGAAGTGGATGACCCAATTACTGTGGTAACAGATGGGCCAGGGTACAATGCACTTGCCAGCTGACTGCTTGCAAACATGTTCTTAAACAGATATCATTGCAATTCACCGCACAGGAACTGACAAATTGCATTCTATGTGACACGGGGTGATATGGATCTGCTGTAGTGCCAGCCTCCTGTACAGTTAATGAAAGGTCTCCTTTCCCATCCCATGCATAGGCAAGGCTGACAATGAGGGGGATCACCATGACATAGTTATTGTACTCCTGCAGTTTCCATTGATGCCTGCAGCTTGTCTGAGTTATCCCTGTAAGGGAGCATTTAGGCTTCTGATTAACCTGAATTTATCTTCTCCAGCTAGGCTGCAGGTAATGTCTTATAGATTGCTGCTCAGTGCCATGATGGGCAACATATTCCAGCTATGTGTGTTTTTCAAAGGTCACTACTGATTTTAGGGGCCTGGGCTTGGATTTTAGAGAGCTTCCTGACCTCTTGAAACCAAGCATGTAATAATTTTGGTTTAAACTCAAACCATAGAGGATTGCAGTTTATATTGGCTGTGTAAGCAGAGGGATGCAGCCATTTGTTTGTCTTGAAAAGGACAAAGAAGGGTTTCAGCTCCACTGTTCCACTGTGTCTACCAGTGGAAAGCACCTTCTCCACACCCATGCTGTGGGACCAGGGAAAGGAAGAGGCAGTGGGACAGTATCTGAAGCATAGCAATACTCAAGACTTCTGTCCTGAACTCCCATGTCTGCAGGCAAAGCCCTCTCCTCAGCCACCTTGGAGCAGCTTCCTCAGTGACTGCACTGTCATGGCCTGACTCTCCCCACAAGGCACTCTGACTCCTGAGATGTCCAGAAGAAAACAACAGAGCGTAACAGAGAATTAACAGTGCTGAAGGTATATTAACTCTGAGAAGTCCCTGCTTCCTCTTTCCATTGGCTTTGCCAACTTTTCCATGTGTCCCTATGCTGTAGTTTTGACTCTAGGGGAGGGAAGAAAAAGCAAGGTTGGTTGTCCTCTTTGCAAATCTTCCTCCTGCAAGATTTTTCTGGTCATAGGAGTGGCAGGGCAGGTTGGTAAAGGCATCCCAGAGTTTTACATTAGACTTCTGGAAGGTTAAAACTAGCCTGTGCTAGTATTTACAATATGGTAAATTATGATCTAATGTTGCAACTCCCATTCTAATTTGCCTCTGCCTAATTCGACTCAGGTTGGGTGTGAAGATAATTAAGTGCTGACTGCTTGCTCAAACTGTTTCTTTGGTTTCTCACACATGATGGTACCATGAAATAGAAAAAAAAATATTAAAAAGTCCAAATTTTGTTGTTTCAAGATCCCTGCAGATGTAGCATTCGTCTTCACTTTTGGATGTGGCAAAGAGTGCAAAACACACAGGTTATTCTAATATTCCCAACAGATGTAACATAAAAAAATAAATTAAAACCACTAAGTTATTAAAATGTTTTTGTGATGTCAAGATATTACAGCTTGCTTAGAATTCTGAAACAATTTATGGATCCAAAAAACACACTCTTAATAATGCTTTTTAAAGAAAAAACCCATATTAACAAAAAAATGGGCAGTATTCAAACAAATGTTTAATAAATGGAAAAAGGATGAAGATATAGCAACCCAGCATAGAATAAAAATTAAATAATATTTTAAAAATGGAAATAAAAGTAAATTAATTTCTGTGACAGAAAGATATTTTTCTCTCAGCCTTCTTAGTCTGACATTTTTATTCTATTTGTGGGTACTATTAATGAAGAAAGAAAAATGGTCTCAAGGCTGTTAAGTACCACTTCCCATAAGATCTGTGGACAACCAAGTTTTGCCTGGTTACAGTTACTTGAAGGGATAGGCACTCATACAGAGTGGTCCGAGTCCTTCTGGGATAACCTGGACTTTTCCAAACAACTTGCAGTTAACGTAGAGTTTCACAAGCAGCAGAGGCTCTGCCTGCAGCATGGCAGGCTGTAGCCTGGACAGTGGTGACTCTGGGAGGAGCTGCAGGAACCTGTAGCTGAACAAAGCCTCTAGTGAGTGCATTGCTGAGGTTCAGCATGGCCTGGAAAATAACGCAAAGGAATGGCAGGAAGGAGAGAGAGTCAGGAATGAAGAGCACTAGAAATCTGCACAACTGCAGACCTTATGGAAGCCTTCCAGTACCATGAAGGGGCCTACAAGAGGGAAGGGACTTTGTACAAGGGTTAGAGCAGATATTAGACAGAAATCCTTCATTGTGAGGGTGGTGAGGCACTGGAACAGGTTGCCCAGAGACGCTGTGGATGCCCCATCCCTGGAAGTGTTCAAGGCCAGGCTGGATGGAGCTCTGAGCAACCTGGGATAGTGAAAGGTGTGCCTGCCCATGGCAGGGGGTTTGAATCTAGATGGTCTTTAAAATCTGTTCCTACCCAAACCATTCTCTGATTCTATGACAATCTCATTAGCCATCATTATTTAAAAGGATGTTGAAAATGGGTATTGATACAGAAGAAAGCAGCAGTATTTATTACAGAGCTAAAAAAAATGCTTTATGGACAAAGACCTGAAAAACACAATCTGTTATAAAACTCATGTTTGATTACACTGTGTAAGTATCTTCTGAAGAAAGAAGTACTGAAAAGAAAATTAAGATGACAATCGGTGACTGGAAATTGGAGCCATGTACTTCAAAACAGCCCAAATGATTTAGAGGAATAAATTGTCTAAAAAGTGGGAAATGTTCCATCTCTTTTCATATTAAATTATAATTTAAATGTCTTTCCAGGAACTGAAGTGTAGTATTCTAATAAAATATGACTCATTGAATGAACTAGAAGGAGATATCAGTCAAAATTAAGGATCCATAATATCGTCCAAAAAAGAATGGCCACATTCAAGTGGTTTACTAGGAATGGTCCTGGGCCTGCAATAATTCCTGAAGTATGCCCAGAAGTGGTTTGGGATAATAATTAGTCAGGGCCATAACCATGCCAGCAATTATTCTAATAATTTAAAAGTTTAAAAAAGAAAAAAAAAATCAAGGTCCAGAAGAGTTCCTTGATGCTTTTTAATTTCTTAGTAACACATAAGTCTCTGGACAGATAACCTCACTTGAGATTTTTGCATCTAGGTTTCTTAGTTTCTTTCTCTCTTTCTTATAGAAGAAGGCACAGATTAAGCCAATTTATTAATTCAGGCCTAAGATGCAACACCACATGATTCAGTAGCACACAAAAATTAAGCTCTTCCTCAGCAAAACTGTAAGTTAGACAAAACACAGGGAAAAAATTACACAACAGAACAGTTTATGAGTACAGAACATGGAACTGATGCACCCACTCATCTCGTCCTACTCTCTTTGGGCCCATCTCCAGCCAGCTGAGGAAGGGGAAGAAGAAAAAACACTTCCATTCCCAACACCCTCCAACCCCTGCTTTCTAAATGCACCCTGCCCAGACAGTTAACGTTGCACTTGGTGCCAAAAGATCTCAAGATATACATCATCTGAACGTAAATGGGTCCTGTTGAGACAAAAGATGAGGAAACATCAACATTCAAAAACAGCATGATTTTTGTTCCTTAGCCTGCACCCCATTCCATATCTCTTAACAGCAGGGCTACTTCTACTATTCCTCTCATTTACATCCCAATTGAAACTATTAATGCTTGTGTGTCAGCTTGATGTAGCCAGTTAACTCTGTATGAAGGGTCACTTCATTTTAACATTGTCTTCAGACGCCTAGGAGTGAGCAGGTGCAGTAACAGTTTTAACTTGTTATAATTTCAATGAGCACAAGAAGATGCACTTGAAACAGACAGCCCTGGTTTAGACAAAGAGCCTCAACAGCAGGCAGAAACAAGCTGTATTGCTCAGCATTCGTGTTATTAACATACTCTGCTGTCATTCCTGTGAAATCAGTATTCACAGAACTATTCACTGACCTCAGACTTGGACTAGCACAGCCAATTTTGTTTAACTTCACGTTACAGTCAGCTTAAATAGGCACCACCAAGGAAATCTATTTCCTAAAAAAGCTTAGTTAGCACTTAGTTATTAAGTTTCTAAGTACTTTCTCAGCAAGGCAATCCTTGCTTCCTTAAGTACACAATAATTTAAAATTATATTCAACTGGCAGTGGGTGGAAAGGGATTCTGAGAAACAGCTGAGAAAACTTGGATATGTATCTTTTTGTTTGTCTGCTGTTATTTTGTACGGAGGTGTTTTAGCTGGTGAGTAGAGCTTTATAAATTGGAAGGCAACAGCTGTAAGTGAACAGAGGAAGTGTGCGTGGGTAAAGTTCTGACCAGTGCATGTGGAAGAAAAACAAAATCTACAATTTGTTATTGGAGAGTTAATACCCAGGGGATTGTTCTTTCTGTCTCACATGGTGCTTCCATTTCAAGGTCACATCTAACTTGATCTACTCAGGCAATAGTTCAGCTCCAGGGAGGAATCTGACCTGCACAACCACCACATGTCCTGGCAGCCTTCTCTGCTTCTACAACTCTCTGCTAAATTAACACTAGCATCTTCTATTATCAGGATATGACCTTGTAAAGCACCTGTACACAATGCTTGGCTTGTTGTGCAGCAGCATGGCACCCTTTCAGAGGCTTCTGGCAGCCCTTAGACCAAGGAAGAAATATGAAGACCGTACATTTTATAAAGTTCCTCAGGCTTTTTGGATGTTTCAGTAGCGCTTCCCCACTGGGTAAATCAGGGGTATGCAGTTATCCTGCTGTTTTTGCTGCCCTTTACCTCAAAAATGAGATTTCTTGTATCTCTGAGAGAGTGCATATTTACCCATGGTGATTCCTGGAATGCAAAGAGACATAACATTTGATACAATACTGATGAAGTGGTTGACGAGTTCATGAAGATCTCACTAATCTCAGTGCAACAGTCTCCAAAGTTTCCAGGCTCCTAAGGTTTCCCATCTGTCTCACAAGCTTAGAAATGGCATTCTGCAAAATCAGAAGAATGTGAGATCTGAAGAAATCTGTTCATTTACCAACTGATTTGCTGCCATCTCTTTATGGGAAAGACAAGATCTTCACAGATGAGTCAGACATAAAAGTGAATTAAGGACCAAAACAAGAATGCATTTATACCCCAGCACAGCTAACTGAACCTGCATCATACAATTTTCTGAAATTGAAATGATAAATTGTTTTTGAAAAACAGGGCATAAGCCTCTATTTTCTATTCTGCTAAGTTAAGTTAAAATTATCTTCATTCTCATTTAAAACAAAAAAGATACTATAAAAAAAACCCCAAAAGAATAAAAGAGCTAGAAGCAGAGAAGCATTTCCCATTTGTAAACATTTATAAATAATAATATGCTTTGCAACTATATGTTTTTTCCAACAGCCACTCTCTTTAGTCTCAGAATATTGATGTCTGGCTAATGAGATTCTCATGGACTTGAATCTCTTTGGTTTTTTTAAAGATGCATAGCAAGATTGATCATTTTGAGAATTGAATCCTAAAATCTTTATGCATGACCAGATTGTACTGAAACATGAGGAGACACAAAAGGACCAGAAAACTTGACAAGAGGTTTTCCTTGGAGGGGGGTGCATCCCAAGAGACACTGTCTCCTTCCAGAAGTAAAGAGGAATTGACATTAGTGTCTTATCTCACAACTGTCCATTCTATGAGCTTCGTCTTTTTATAAGACTTTGTTCTTGCAATGGTAACCATGGAGTGCAATGATAGTTAGTTATAAATATATGGTTTTTTTATTTAAAAAGCCAAAGACTGGCAAGATCAAAGCAAAGTCAAGTGCAATGAATTGGTGGCAGGAAATGGTATGGGTTTGGTGGGAGGAGGTTCTGAGAAAAGCCAACCTAAGTAAATAATAAGAAAAGTAGGCAGACAGGGCCTTGCCAGGGATAGGTGTGTATTAAAACTGAGAGTGAGAGACTGACCAACAGCTGCTCCTGGAGCTGGTTCTTCCTGCTGCATCTGCAGCTGGTTCTTCCCTCCAGTTTGAGGGCAGATGGTATCACCCCTATGTGCATTTTATTCAGAAGAGTCCCAGAGAGTAGGACAATGCAAGCTGCTCTCTACTATATCAGCTTTTACTGCCAGGTCTGAGGAAACTTGAATTTGCAGCTGCACTCAAGCAAACCAAACACAGCCCAGGGCCACAGCAAAAGGAGAATGCATCAGCTCTGTTGAGGTGTCTCTATGGAGAGATGAGGCTGCTGTCAGTGCAGTGTGAAGCAGCTTGTCCAGCTGTGGCTCAGCCAAGAGCGAGCCTGTGCGGGGCTGTTGTGCAGGTGGAGCAGAAGCTGCTTGCTGAGCCCGTGGTGCCAGGTGAGGTCTCGCTGGCTGCAGTTTTCTCTTTGGCCACCAGACTCCACTCTCCTGCCTGGGATGCAGGCAGCTGGGCTCCACTGAACTCGGTGCTCCCAGCGTCCCACCTCGGAAAACAGGAGTGGTAGGCACGCTAAGCCCAGAGGAATGGGAAGTTGTGTGAATCACCTGTTGTACAGAAACGGATGAGAAACGTGGCAAGACAGCAAAAATTCAACTCGTCCTCATTAACTGAACTCCTGCAAAGCACAGTTGAGGAAAAAGTCTGGAGTTTCATTAACTCCTTTAGCTGCTGTCATCTCCCTTTTTTTCAGGCACCTGGATCATCCCTGTCTCCAGGTTGTTTCCATCCTTGTGTTGGCATGAGAAAAATTCTCTTCAGCATTACGGTGAAACAGATCAGGAACCGATACAACCTAAGTCTAACCCAGCCCAAGTAAAAGTTGGCTCTAACTCATATCGGTTCCCCAGCCACAAGCAAAGGGAGGGGTAGCACAGGAACAGGAACAATTGATAAGTGAAAGACAGGACTGCTTCTGCTGTTGGCAGTGACAGCTTCTGCCTGCTCAAGTTGTGTGTGTAACTACAGCCTCAGAGCAGAGGCTCTTAGGCTCAGTGCTCAAGCCTGAATTGTTGGAGCAGCATTGGATTGATCTCCCTGTACCCCATGTTCATGTGTCTCCAAGAGGTACCTAATTTGAACAGCTTTAGTCAAAACAAGAGGCCACAAGCCAGGAAACAGGAATTCCCAAATGTCTCCATAAGCATCGTGATATGTCAACAGCAGGGAAGACAGAAGAGAGTCCCACAGGAGCAGTTCTGACCACATGTGGAAACCTTGGGGTTTTGCTAACTTGGTTTCCACTGCAGGCTGAATAGAATGAGTTTCTGAAGCCCTTATGTACTGAAATAATATTGAAGTGTTATTTGAAAGTATTACTATTTATTGTAAATACTTCTGATGCCTCCAAAGTGCATTTCTTGCAGCTGCACTCCTGTGATCATGAAGTCTGAGATTTTGGACAAGCTGCCAGGTATTGGAGAAATAAGGCCATATTCCTGCAAAAGCCATATTGGCAAATCAATTCAAATCAAGGAAAAATACTAACTGATATTATATACAGGCATACGAAAGAGGAAGATAATGATGAGTATAACTTTACTTACAGAAACCTTCTGTGAAGTGAAAAGTGGATTTATTTCAGAAAGAAGATTAATAACAGTAAAGAAATGCCTTTTCACAAGGCACAGAAAAATCTAACTGTGATCTCAAAGTGAACTTTACAACTATTCTTGATGCAAAAATAGTTCTTGAAGTATTAGAGAAGTTTGAAAGCAAAAGAGAAGGAAGAATAGAATTTCCTTCTCCAAAAACTGGTAATTTCTACATCTATCAAATCATAGATAATACAAATTATGACAAAATCCAGACCTAAACTTGTAATTTTGATAGCACAGTATGCCTCATGCAACTCTGCACCTTTCTAAGAGAAATGGTTGTTGGTTTTCTGGTTAATAAATAATAAATCTAACCATTTTGCCAAAGCCTGTAAATAAAGAGTTAGTTCCAAAAGTCAGCACATTATGAGAAACAGCCTCAGTGCCTGGACATTTTAGGCAACTACTCCAGAAAGTAAATACAGCATGCGATTTATCTGATCTGGATGGATGTGGAAAAGAGACTTAACAAACCTGGATTGAATTAAGGCATTCCACTAGTATAACTTTCCTACAATAAGCCCACTTATAAGTCAAAGAAGGATAAAGGAGACCTTGTGTACACAGAGATGAAAGTCTTCTAGTTACAGAAGAGACAGTGCCCTGTAAAGTAGTTCTGCTTGTGTATCCTCTAATAGGAGGTAATTTCCAGCTGGATTGATGGAGGGGATATAAATTGAGTATTGTGGTGCTTGTCTTATAGGTCCTGACTCCGGGAAGGAAAGAGTCTCCCAGCCACTTGGTACTCTGCCTCATCCTCTGCCTGCAGCCTAAGCTCACCCCCAGCCCAGGCTCCCACTGCGCAGCTGTGAGCTCAGCCAACATTCCTGCCCTCCTAGTGAAACCTATGGGTCTGAACCAAACACTCCAGCTCTTCCTATCCACTGAGTGGAGAGAAACAGGCACTCAAAGTTACAAACTGGCTTTACACACTCAAAAAAACCCCAAAAACCCCAAAAAAACCCAAAAAACAAAAACAAATCCAAACAAAACAAAACAAAACAAAAAACCCGAAAAAAACAAATTAAAAAAAAAATTGAGCAGGAAGCTTCAGAGAGGTTCTTACTCCAGTTCTTCACAGAAAGTTACTGAGCAGAAATTGTAGTTTTCTCTAACTGTTTGCCCTCAACAAAGGATATCAGAGGCCTGGGTTAAAATTTGTGTTCTGCTTACTTTGGAACATGGGTTTGAACACGTGTTTCTGCTCTAGGAAAGTGCATGGGCTGTGGGCACCCTCCAAGGGAGCTGTTCCACTGCCAGCCAGACCACTGCCAGAGCAAATCTTCAACAAATGATTTCAAGTAATTGAACCAAAAACCTGGGTTGAAGCCCTTGGTCTAGTGTGGAAAACTGAAGAAAACTCCAGAAGTTTGTAACAAATGCCTAATCAGAATTCCCTGAAACTGCAAGTCACACAAAAAGCAACAAAACAACTTGATCTTTAGAACAAAAACATTTAATACAAAAATACACAAAAACCAACAAATCATATTTTGTCGATATTATATACCTAATCCCAAAACCTTTCGGAAACCAGTTGTTGCCATGAAGTTCAGAGCATGAGAGGTTCAGTGCCTGCATGAGTAGCTGTCCCACAGACATTCCATACTTTAGAGGCCAAGGAGCTGGGGTGAAGCAATTTCCTCTGGGTGCAGAGTCTCTTTACAAACAGTTGCTTAGGCTTGATTACTGCAAGGGGATTGTTTGTTCTGTTGGGAGGCAAACAGTTCAGTTATACAAAGGCTGAAACAACCAAAAGATTGAAGGTCTGAGGAGGCGACTTAAGAGGTTAGATGGCTTGAGAGCATTAACAATCACATTAAATTGCTTCGTGTTTTAAATATCACTTGATCAAGAGGAACAAGGTTTCAATTGATTACTGTCAGGACAGTAGGCTGGTGCAGGAGGCTACTGTGGACATTAACTCTTTATGCAGAGTTGGACTGAATTGACAAAAGGGATTGGAACTGCACAGAGAGGAGCAGACCCGATGTCTCTTCTTACTCCCAGTGAAACCTCCTGTGCTGAGCCATGTTCTCAGAGGGCAAGGACTGTGAGGTGTGCAGTAATCTCACAATGGGAAAGGTAGAAAGTTGCAACAGAAGGACCAGCAGTCTAGCAAGTAGCCAATCCCCTAATCCTGCAACACACAGACACTTAAAGTCACCTTGTGATAACTAGTCTGCATAAGGTCAAGTGTATGTTCTGTCTTTCCATGATAGGGGCATAGTGCCCTTCCCTCTCATCAAGCAGATGGTCAGGCTCGACATTCCTCACTAAAACCCTCCCCAAAGCAGAACTATGCTGACATACAGAATTTATAATGCATGCATGATCTTTGTTTTATTTTCATAAGCAACATTTGCTGCAAATCAAAACTATATGTTTACCAATGTACGTAGGTAATGAAGTATAGCAAATTAAGATATTGATAAGTTTATAGATGTATACAGGATTTTTTAAAACATAAATACATGGCTACATGCAAAGAATTGAAATTCTTTTGGAATATCAACAGATTGTGATAACCTTGCCTAGGGTTAAAAAAAAAAATCATTAACCCTGAAAAGTAAACTCATCTGAACCAGGCAATTATTTCTCACCATACAGTTCTTTTGATATTTAGGTTTAATGGATGTTACACAGGAATAATGAGGAGATGCTACCAAATGATGCTCTGTAACTGTATGTCCTTGCTCTAGTTAGGTGGTCGCCTGCTTTCTCTATAACCACTGAAATAGGAGAGATGTTTCATTAATTTAAAAAATTGTGTTTGTGTATAAATAATTCTATGGCAAAGTGACATTTCAAGGTTTATGCCTTTTAAAAATTAAGGGATAATGATCCTTTAAATTTTTCCAGAAACTGTTAGGTAAATACATGCAGTAACTAGATCACATGCGGCTCGTAACAGTAATTTTACTTCTAAATTCTCAGATCACCTTCTTAGAAGAATTTACAGACCAAGGAAGTCAATTTAGTGTTAGTTTCATTTGTCTGTTTTTTTTAATTTGGCCTATATAATAGAAAATAAAATAATAATCCCTGTAAATTTTAGAAGTGTAGATATGATTCATGAAATTGCTCAGATTTTTATTTATGTTTATTCTGAAAAGGCTCCCTAGAAGGGATGTCTGTATATTACATTTTGAGAGGGTGATGTGCCTATACTTAAGGTTATTCAGCATTTCTTTTTCTGGGACACAGGTTTTCAAGCTTCTGTCACTTTCTAAAAGCTAAATAATTTGGTCTAAATTTCACACAGAAACCACTTGAGAATCAAGGCAAAGGAAAACTAGCTGTCTTTAAAAAAAACTGACAAGCTTTTCTTTGAAGCAAAGCCTTGAATTCTGGTCAAGAATAAATCTAATACAGTTTTGTTTTTTTTGGAGAGGGGGTTTGGTTTTTTTTATTTTTTTTGTTTGTTTTTTTGTTTTTTTTTTTTCTGAAAGTAAAACATACTAAGCATGTCAGTTCACAATTGTTTAGCAGAGATTCAGAAGATGTCATCCTAGGATGGCGATCATCAGTGGAGGGAGCAAAAATTAGCATCACAGTCCAGACTGAAAGAGAACAGACTTTGGCTTTTTCAGTTATCTGACTGGAAGAGTCCCATGGGAGACTGTCCTGGAAAGGAGACCAGAAGGTTAGTTGCTTTTCAGGGATGACCTCCTCCACTTTTAAGATGGTCCCACCATAATGAGCCAGAAATCAAGCAAAGGCAACAAAATGGTTGGTATAGAGGAACAAGGAGCTCCTGACTAAACTCAAAGGAAAAATGTAAGAGGTGGAAGCAGTGACAAGTGGCCAATAATAATGACAATAATATGGAGATGCTGTCCAAGCATTCGTGGAGGGGCTTAGGGAAGTGAAAACCCTTGTGAAATTGAATCTGGAGAGGAATGTGGAAGACAAGAAGAAGAGTTTTTCTAAGTACCTCAACAGCAAAGGGAAGATGAGGGAAAATATGGGCCCACTGCTTGAAGGAGAAAGGGACTTGGTGACAAAGGACATGGAACAAGCTGACGTACAGAATGCCTTCCTTGCCTCAGTCTTTACTGGCAAGATTTGCCTTCAGGAATCTCAGCTTTCTGAGACACCAGTGGGAAAGTCTAGACAAAGGAGGATTTACTCTAGGTAGAGGAGGACCAAATTGGGGAACATCTAAACAAATCAAATATATACAGGTTCATGGGGTCTAGCAGGATGTACCAACAAGTGCAGAGGGAGCTGGCCAATGTCACTGTGAGGCCACTGTTGATAATCTGTGAAAGGTCATGGAGACTGAGAGAGGTTCCTGACAACAAGAAAAAAGTAATTCTCAATTCTATCTTTCAGAAGGGCAAGAAGGATTGGGGAACTACAGGTCTGTCAGCCTCAGCTCAGTCCCTAAAAAGGAGGTAATGGAACAAATTATCCCAGAAACCATTTCCAAATACAGAAAGATGATTTGGAGTAATCAGTTTGGATTTATGAAGACAAGGACAGGCTTGATCAATGTGAGAGCCTTCTGCAGTAAGACTAGTTCAGTGGATGAGGGTGAAGCATTGGATGGTATTTATCTTGACTTCATTAAGGCTTTTGGCAGGAGTCTCCAGTAACACTCTCACGAAAATATGGATGAAGCATTGGCTATGTTGAGTGGGCAGTGAAGTAGAATGGAAGCTGACTGAACTGTGAAGCCCAGAGGGTTCTCATCCAGAGCACAATGTCCAGCTGGAGGCCAATCATTAGTGGTGTCTGGTATGGGTAATGCTGGGGTCCACAGTGTTTAACATCTTCTTCAATGACCTGGATTATGGGATGTCAGCAGGAAACACACATCCCATCAGACTCAGTATTCCCTCCAAATGTCCCTTTGCTGTCATGCAGGTTGTGTTCCAGATGTGTGGTATTGAGCACAATCTCATCCTTCCTTTCTCAATTCTACCTTGCATGCTTGTGAAATCAAACTCCAAAATGCAGGAAATTAATTACTTAAAGGTTAATAATAAGCAAACTGGGAGAGTTTGTACAATATCAGTTCTACCCCTCACACGTATGCATAATGATGTGGTCTTTTATTATGTGGACATCTTCCCTGCACAGTTCTTTATTCAGTATGAAGGATGGGCAAGTCTCATGGAGTAAGTAGCTGTTGAGTATTTACTGCCCTCATAATTATTCCATATGCAGGGTTATAGATTGATTTACTATCTATTCCTATTACAAACTTTCTCAGAGAGAGTTTTCACTTAGGAATATTTTGCAGTCTCCATTGTAACATTGTCCAAATCTTCTTCACGGGAGAAGTGATATTAGAATCCAGGTCTTCAAGTTAGATTTAACCATTCTAACATCTAGGCAAAGATTTTGTTAATGCTTCCACTACCTGCAAGAAATCAGAATCCCAAAGAAACCAATTCTCATTACATATTATTTTCAGGACAAATGCAGCCTTTTCCCTAAAAGACACTTTGTCAGTAAAATTGCTTATCATCACACAGATAAGACCATATTCACAAGGATAGCAGGATAGTATCATAGAACCATACTCACAAGGAAAGATAAATCACAGCTGCACACCAGTCTTAATTATAGCATCTCCTAAGCCTTTCAGTTCGCAGAGTATTTTCTCTGCAGCAGATATCTGGAGAATGACATCCTTTTAGGCATCAATTTGTTCTTTATAGACCAACAGAAGTCCTTGGGCCTGCAATTAACTTCCTTTATGAAGCTCTCTGTACACTTCTTACGTATGTTTTAATTTCCTTTTTCTTTAGGTTCCTTCCATTAGTTCTAGCAAGTGAATTGCACATTTAACAGGTCCCACTGCAAATTGAAATATCTGCCACAGAATTGTGTTTTAAGAAAAAAACAACGTATCTCTTCTCCCACAGTATTTTCTGTAGATTTCAGTTTATGGAAGGCAAAATTGCTGTTCAGACGAACCCAAAACTTTTTATTTGAAGATTTTCCATCAGCCACCCCACAGTCACAGCACAACTCCAATTCCAGAAGACAGGTACATACACCCTCCCATTCAGATGATACGGGCCCTGTCTCCTGGCCATCCCATTTGGCTGTTGTGCAATTTTTGGACTAGCTTTTAACATCTGGTTACAGACATAAATCTGTGGTAGGGATTTATTTTTTACTCTTATGTAAAAATAGATGTTGTTTTTCTGGGTTTATTGCAGTTCAGTTAAAGTGTCCTGAGAGCAAGTGTTTCCCTTGTTTCTTGAAAACTTCTAACCTTTCTTATGCATTAAGGCAGATCCTTTCCTTCAAAAAGGAAAACACACATAGAAGTGAGATAGGATTTAACTGTTAATAGTTTAGCTTTACTTTATTTCAACTACTTGACTTACGCCCTCGACAGAGTAATGAGATACTAGGAACTTAGATGATGAAAGAGCCAATACATGAAGGTGAATTCTGAAGTATACCATGCATCAGCCCATGCACTGTCTATTTTACTCCTTCCGTTTAACTGTGCATTGTTCCTGCTCCTGGGATCTTGGCTAGTCTACTCCATCTACACAGCTCTTTTTATACTCTTGTTTTTGCTGTTCTTTCTCTTTAAAGGTCAGCTCTAAGGACTCTCTATTTTTGACTCTCTATTTCTGATTCTCTCGTTCTGCTGTTTTTTATTTATTGCTTTCTTTCCTGATGCTGTAATAGCATCGCCCAAATCTCTCCATCTTGCAGGATCCTTGAAATCAATGTAGTGCTACCATTTCCATACATACAAAAAAATTAAATCTTTACTTTGAACTATAAGCACATTGACTGCCTGCCTGCACTTTTCTTTCTATCTGGACTTTTCCCTTGCCCTTTGCCTGCTGTTCTTGTTCATCAGCCTCTTCCCTGCTTTGGCCCTTGGATGTGCCTCAATTCTGCACGAGGCAGTGACTCTTGGTGTGGAACACCTCGCAGGGTGTGTAGTTAGCTGAAGATGGCAGGGGCCATGGCAGAGGAAAACCATACAAGACACTACAGAAGACTGGAGATGAACTCTGCAGTGGGGAGGGATGTGTGTTTCTCCCTGCTTCTCCCAGAGGATATGCCTCACCCAGACAGCAAAGTGCTGCTACACATGCAGTGGCCAGGGCATGTTGAGCACAGATTTTACCTGCATGGGCACAAAGTTGGACATTGCTTACTGACTCCTTAGGAGCAGTCCACAGTAGCAGAACTGATAATTTGGGTGAAATTTTAAAGAGTGCTAAAGTTCTGCAGAAGAACATGAGTTTTTCCAGGCAACTCCTTCTGCTGCCTGGGTGAAAGGACGATAATGAAGACTTTTAGGTCTTGGATTCTGAGCACAAATGCAAGACTAAAAAACTTGCTAAAAGAAGCCTTTCTCATCTATTAAAAAGACTCCAGTATCCCTGGGTTAGCTAATGTAGGATTTCCTTACCACAAAATTCATTGATCTCAAATTGTCTAGATTAAATTTAATATTTCTTAAAAAGTTCGTTACCCTCTCTACAGAAGGAAGAGCAATCTCCTATGACCTTTTGTGTATCAGGTCACCACTACCATGTCATCTTCCCCTACTTTACCATGTGACAAAACAAATGCCGATCCACAAAGGTTTCTTCTTCTACAAAGGACACATTTTTCTGATCAGGTTTTGTTGCCCATTTTCCTATGGATTCTCTCCATGTGGTATCTTTCCTAAGGTGCAGTGCCCAAAATTGCATCCAGTAGGTTAATCAAGGCTTTTTCAGTGCCAAACAGAGCAGAATTTACTCCTTCAATGGAAGACATGTCCAGAATGGAAGATGCCCTTATTTAATATGCAACAGTGTTGCACCTTAGCCATCTACTTTGATTGACCTGGGGTCAGACCAGGGGCACCTTCAGGCAGGGCTGAGGATTTGATAGAGCAACTTGTTCATGTACCTGCTAGAGATGGAAACACAGAAGGTTCCCAAGGAAAAGGATCCTTATCTGCCTGACTCAGCAGTGTCAGCGTGGACATGCTGTCTGCTAGGAGTACTGACTGAGGGAAAGGTGTGTCTGGAAATGAAAGGTGAGAAAATGGGGCATGTCTGGTGGGTGCTAGGCAGAGTGGGGCATTTAATAAATTAAGGGGGCATGTTGGCAACAAAGCTTAAATTCAGGGAGCAAGTTGGTGCTCAGCTGAATGTTAGACTGAATTATCTTGGGGGTTTTTCCAGCCTTAACGATTCTATGACTCTAAGGGGGCATTCAGTAAGTGAAGACACTAGAGGAAAATGGGAAGAGATTAGTGGGCATACTTCCACTGTTTCACCTCTCGGAGGTAATACAGACCATAATGGAAGGGAATATTTTGCTAAACGCCCACTTTTTGCGGAAAAAAAATAAGTGCCTCGGATGAGCTGACTTGAAATTTTGTGGATCCGGGCGCGTGAAGAAAGCGAAAAAGCCGTTCCCCAGCTACCGGAGGTGACATCCCGCGCCGGGATGAGAACTTCCCCGCTGGGGCAGGCCGGTGTCGCTCCGAGTAAACCGGGGCGAGAACTCAGATGACCCCTTCCGAGCCTCAGAACTGCTGCGCGGGAACCGGCACCTCACGGAGCTCTGGAGCGGAGGCAGCGGCAGGGATCGCGCCCAGCGGGCGGGCGACAGCCTTCCGAGGGCTTCGGAGCGGCGCTGGCCGCACGCCCCCTGCGCCGAGAACCCGGCGGTATCAGTATCGCTATCGGTGTCGGGGCGGGCCGGGGCGGTGCCCGGGGCGGGCCGGGCGCTCCGTGCGGGAGCAGCTGTCACTGTCAGCGAGCCGGCGAACCGGGATCCCGGCT
>VXBI01013051.1:596-126111 GCA_013397375.1 Toxostoma redivivum
CCTGCTGCGGTGCTGGGGCCGCCCGGGGCTCTTCGAGCGTGGTGGGGCTTGGGGGGAGATCCGTGGGCTGAGCGGAACGCCCCGCATCAGGATGCTGGCAGCACCGCGAGGAGCCGTGCGTGTGTCCAGGGGAGCCCCGCACCGGGGCTCGGCGTTCCCTGTCGCGCTGCTGACATTCCGGCCCTTGACTGATGGGGAGACTTTCCCTCTTCTCTGTCCTGTTACTGAAACAAAATGACCAGCCAAGTAGCATCTCCACTCGTTTTTGAAAGTGATGGGGTGACATCAGCCTGCAACTACGTGCGACTGGTCTCTAAAGGAGAGGACAATAATACTGTATCACGCATACAGCAACATCATGCTTTGGGTATTATAGGATTGCACATGCTTCCTGAACCCTGACAGGGTGCTGCTGTTGGTATGGTGCATTTGCTGTAGTTGAATTTACAGTAAATACAGCATACCAGTGATAACATGCTGTAACGGTTCTGGAGAGCACATAAATGTCAAGCAAGTTAGGTATCTTTGCCTTGTTAAAGTGCACATGATGTTATGGTATAGACAATACTCAGGGAATTAAAGTTGCGACTGTCTGTAGTGTGCCACAGGTCGATATTTTTCTTAATGCATGATGCAATGAGGGAAATAAAATGTCAATCAACCAATGTACTTAAAATTCTTGACTGTATAGTTTACTATGTTTGTTAAACTTGAGAGCAGGCAGGAGCAAATGTACGTAACTTTTCTCCCAAGATAGACAGGAGGTCAGGGAAAGGTATGGCTCACTACCAACCTGCCATTATCTGCAGAGTTGGGAGTATATCAAGGTGTCTTCAGTCGCATCAGTAAAGGATGAAGTCTTAAGTACGGTTTTACAGAACTAGATTCTGTACTTAAGTCTTTATTCTGTACTTCTGGGTGGCGCGTGGGACTTTGGGAAGATGCTGTTGTAAGGACCATATATGTGAACTCACATTAAATAGAAAGCTTCACTGCATTTCTATAGGATGAGCAGTTATTTGAGTCAAAGTAGTGTTTACCTCACATTAATTACAGATTAGTTTTGAGAACTGTACTTAGATCTGTCAAATATATGGGGCAGAAACAGAGTACTGTTGCTTTTGTTAAGTAGACTTGCTGCTTGCTATCAACACTAGACACATAATTAACCAGCTTTCATGTTTCAAGCATGGAAAAAAGGAACTATTGAAGCACATTGATAATCCTAAAATAAAAGGTTTTCTTGCACAAAGACTCTTTGGGGTTTGTTGTTCAGGCAGGGCATGGGACTGGGGTGGGACACTGTTGTCCCCAGATGCTCCCTGATACCAGGCTGCTAATTAAACATCTGAAATGTCTTTGGCAGAGAGCTGCCTGATGAAGTATAGACTTATGGTACCCTAGCTAGACTTCATCAGAGGAGTCTCTGTGCAGATACTCTTGGTCGTGTGACTTGATCCAGCATGGAGATTTGGGGCCTTCTTCAATTTGAGATGAAAGTTGGGGAAGGGGGAAATGATGTCTGGTTTCTGTTAAATTAACTGCTTTTTCAGTTATTATGTTCACTGACAGAACACATAAGTTGTTTTGGGTTTGGGGGGTTTTTTTGCCATGGAGGTATTTGCCTTCTGGAGAAGGAATACCTTTCACCAAATAAAAGGTAATAAATAGGTATTACTTCTGAAATTTTAGTAATTACTTGAGGAAGTGTTAAATTGTTTTCAAACCCCTGAAGTCAGTCATCTGACTCCAAATGGATGGTCTTCTCTAATGCAGATTGGATGTTTTGGTTTTCTCTGGCTCTCAGAACTGGCATGTAAGCTAAAGGAGACTGACCTGGGACCTTTCCTCTGTGTGTTGCATACCTTTCCAGGGCGGTGTTAAAGCTTTTCACCTATTTTTTATTTTTTTATTCCTTGAAGCAATGATCTCTGTTAAAAGCAGTCATCACTATTCATGCCCAGTGACCCTTCTTGCACAGTGTTCCATCTTTAGGGAGGGCCACTAGTAGATGTTGAGAGTTAAGTTTAGATAATGATTGGAGGGAACATTTTTGGCTATTTGAGTTTTTTAGGTTGGAAGATATGCTTGCGTTACTGTGTTCAATAACCCCTGATCAACATTTTGTCTCACATAATTATTTAGTGATTGTGAATACCGCTTCCTGAGGTGCCAAGTACCCCTTAAAGGTAAACCACTCCCTATAGTCCTTATTCTTTGAGGAAAGGACCAAGCCTTGTCTCACTGCATGGTTGAGTACTTGCTGCAGAGTGGCTAATGAGTTTGTATTTAACCTTTCTTAACTTAATTCACGTAGGGTTAATACAGGCACAAGGATTTGGAAGCATACCATGTAACATCTGTTCAGTGTGCCAGTCCTTTTCCTTAGGTGTTGCCCTGTTCTTGTCATGTGTGTTTAGAAAAAAAAAACCAAAAAAACCTAAGTGATAGAGAAAACTGATATTATGTGGAGGCAAAGAGGAGCAAAGGAGAATATATGCCCTGTCTTGGATACAATTTTTTTCTGGCTTCTCTTTTCAGTCTAGTGAATGGCTTGCTGCAGTACAGGGCAGTCGCTCATACTTTCTTTTGCATTGTCCTCCACCCTCTGTAGTAGCTGTGAGAGAGACAAAGCAGACAAAACTTGCCTGTCAAATACTAGTGTCTCTTTCCAATTAATGAAATACTTCAGCTGGAAGGAGATTGACAATCTAGCTTAGACCTGTAAGCTTGGTAACCTTTACATCTCTTCCCACTTTCATGTTTAGCAGAGAAAGGGAGTATAGTTACCGGTTTGTACACAGCGTGGTGTTCAGAAAAAGGTTAAGCAGTCCATGAAGCACTTCTAACTCAGGAGTTCATGAATGTCCTTAGAAGTAGAGTTCTATTTTTGGAATAGTCCTCAAATCCAGGCATTTCCATGTTTTCTCCTAATGACTTAAAGTACAAACTAGTATTGTGTTGCAGACCTTCAGAGCATCTGAATTTTTGATGCTTTCAGAACTGTCATTTGAGAACTCTTTTTCAGACATGTTCTGTAGAAAAGAGATTTCATTTGAGACAAAAAATGTGCTTTGATCTAAGTGTTCTGTGCTTTAGTTTGTCATGCAAATACCATGTGAAACAGTTTTAAGTGTTAAAGACTTTTTTTATTATTCCAGCGTATGATAAAACAACAGTTACGCCATTTCTGTGCATCTCTGCTATGGTTGTGTATCCTCCATACTTAAATAGTGTAAAAAATGTCTTGTCCCATGGAGATGTTCTATTGTGTTGGTTTGGGTTTTTTGCCTTCATATTGTGAAGTAAATAGATGATATCTGTTTATAAAGCACCCACGCTGGAGACTTAATGGTAGAGAGCATTAATAGACATCCTGTAGGCTGAACAAGCAGGTGCAGCAAGAAGGGAGTGATGTGCCCTTTCCCTAGCATAGCAAAGGATAGAGCATTTATTGTTAGGACTTTGAGCAGCCATCAACAACTATGGGATTGTTCTTAGAGTATGGACCAGTCTCATTTATGTGTCATTTAAGCAGTTGATATGAAGAAGCTATGAGTAAAGGAATTATTTTGCCCAAATAACTTGCGACATCTGCTGTGTTGTCAGGGAAGGAACATTGGACGCAATCCTATTTATGTGTTAATTTGTTCTCATTATCATTCCATCTGTAAGCTATTCATATTTTGCATAAAGTACATACTTGTGTGGTAGGAATCAACATGACCAGAATTATTTATCAGAAAGTTAGTGTTGGTAAAATTGTTCATCCCTAAAATAACAAAAGCAGAAGGAGAGGCAGGCTACTTGTAACAATACTGTAATGCTTATCCTGCTTAACTTCCTCCAGTGGGACAGGCAGTGTCTTATCTTGGCTCAGCAAAGTCATTGGGGTCTTCCTGTTTTGTGGGTGTAGGTTTTTTTGCTAAATATTTTACTTCGGTTTGGTTATTTTATCAGGTTGTTTGTTTGGGGTTTGGTTTTTTTTGATGGGGAGGGCTTTTATTTGTTTTATATTTTCCTTAATAGTTAGGTTGAGTATTTTCATCCAGATATTTTATGTAAAGCTAGCTTCCAGTGCATGGCAGCAGTATATTAAGAGATTTGATAATAGGGCCAGAATGGAAGAACCTAAATATTCTTCCCTTGACTCACTCTCTTTTGAAGTAATAGTGGGACTGGGACCATAATGAGAATTTGTGATTACTGTGCAAGCAAATTGCTCTGGCAATAGGTATTATCCTGACCCTCAGACTGTGTGTGAATATCTGGTGCATTCATGAAATCACAGTAACTTACTGTCCATATGCTAATGACTATAATGTTACCAAGGCAGTGCCCAGAAGCTCCTGCAATGGCTTCATGGAGAAGTTATAGCAATTTCCCATGAGAATGTCAGTGCCCTTCCATTCTCAGGAGAATGGTACTCAGGCTGAGTTATCTGACCTTTTGTATGTTATGCTTGCCTGGACTGTATATATCCAAATCAAAATTGCCCCACCAGGCCCCTTTTAGCCTTCTGGATGTTAATCAGTTAAGACAGATGTCTTCCTTGCCAGATTTGGTAGTTTAGTTGTCCTACAGAATGGCTATATGTATAGGATGAGGTAGATCTCAGTCAGCTGTTTCCACAACACAGTCCTTTTCACATGAGTAGGCATGTAGCAGTGTAAGGAAAACGTTGTTTCCAGCTGGTTGTTTGACCCAGATCAGTTTAATGTAAGTGAGCAAATTTCCCTCTATAAGGAGTGAGCAAGTACCACTCCCTTATCTTGACTCCCTTTCTTAAAATGCTTTTAAATTTTCCTCTGAACTGGTAGTAGCTTTGGACCTTTCAAGACTGAAGAATCTCTTTCTCTTGATATGTCTAAAATGCTGCTGGAAGTAGTCCAGAGCACAGACACCTAAACCTTTGCTCTTTTCAAAACAGTATTGGAGTGTAGCCTTTCTTGTTCCTTTGGGGGATGTCAGCCTGCCGTTGCTGGTCAAAGATGCCATGGGACTTTTTGTCATGCATCAGGATTGACTGAGATAGTGGAGTTTCAGACAGAGTGTCTAGGCTTCAGTTAAATTTGGACAGTAAAATGCAGATTCAAATGTCTTTGGTGTAGGGATTTTGGCCTTGAAATTTTTAACGTGGACTTTGTTCTGTTCTGTATAGATGTAAGAGAAGAAACCTTTCTGAAAATAGTCTTGGTTGAAGAGCACAGTGGTGGAACAAAAAATAAGAGGGAGTAGTGAGAATAATGCTTCTAACCTTGTGTTGCTAAAGGCCAGTGGTGCACATGGCTTGATGGTGTAGTCAAAAGGCATACCTTTAAATACACACAGAACTTAGTATGGCATTTTAATTCATCAGGAGTTCAATGTTCAGAAGACCGAAGTCTGCAGCCCCAAAGCTTCATTGCCCTTGAGTAAGCATCCATGCTTCCTTTGTACAGATGTAATGATATTGTTTGACTTCTCTGTTTTAAAAGCAAAGTGAAATGGAAGCAACTTTGTAATGTGTTAAAAACAATAATGATTTTTTTCTTTTTTTATTTTTAAAAAAAGCAGTTTTTTATTGATGCTGTTGAGTCTAGGTAAAGCCTCAGAGCTCTACAATGCCTTGTTTCTGAAGTAAAATGCAGAAAAATAGGGTTTTTTTCCCTGGGATTGATGATGGCAGTTTTGATTTGGCTATGGTCTAGGTTCAGTTGCCTTGGACCTGAAGACATCAGACTAGAGGATTTTTAATCTCTGTGGTAGGGCTGCCCTTCTGGTGGTTGTGTTCTTATTAGTCAGGCTTGAATACCAAGGGCCCATTAAATGTTGACTTTTAGTGATTGTCACAGTTATTAAAATAGCTAAACCAAGAGAAACAAATGTATAAAGCATACTTTGGCATTTGTTCACAAGTTTGTGACCATCTCCAGAATCTCCTCTCATTTTGCTATGTAAACTGCAATTCTATATTTATCTATGTGGGTAAGCACTCAGTAGTGTTAAATGGTTGCTTATGGTTCAGATACCCATGTGCCTTTCATGCTTCAAAAATTGAGCTCTTTGTGGAGGTTGCTGATCTTCTCTGCCCTTTAGTGATGATTTTCCTACAGTATTCTTACAGACTTTCTATGGGCTTCTTTCCCTGTCTTCTTGTTCTGCATAGAGAGTTGGTGCAGGCAGTACTTTGAGTGCTCAAATTTTGGGAGAAATTCAGGCTAGGTGCACTTTCTTTTCTCCTCCCTGTCTTTCCTTCCTTCACAGCCCGCAATTGCACAGGGAACTGTGGTAATGCTTGCTTTTTCTTTTTTCTTTTTAATCACTTAACTTTCTGATCTGATGGTGCCTTTGAATGACTGCTTTCATTCTGCTAAAAGGTTACATTTGCTTGTATTAAGTCATGAGCTTTTTCAAGGACTAGCTGAAGCAGGTTGCTGTATCAGTGAGTAAAAGTCTCCACGTTGTGTCTGATGCAGTAACAGAAATGTGAAGTCAAAAGGCAGAGGAGTAGGTGGATGTGTCCTTTAGTCTTGAGCTTCTCTTGTTTATTTGTGACAATGCACATGAATCAAGTTATTGGAATGGAAAGAATAACTTTCCTATTTTTCTTCAGCTGAAATAGATGCAAGCTCTCAGTTGTCATGTCCACTAACTTCTTTCTCTCTTCTTTTGCAGTTACGCTGTCTCACATCACACAGCTGGTTCTGAGTCACAACAAGCTTACAAGTAAGTATGTTCCTGGTTTTGGACTTCGTTGCAGGCAGTTGAGTAACATTGAAAAGCTGACACTGGTAGTTCGATACAGAGTGCAGTGACACTATTAAAGTGATACTTCTTGGTAAGTACTTCATTAAAAATAGAGATTGAGGGTATGACTTAGCAGCCATTTTCAACGTGCCTTTCCAACTTCAATACAGATCTGCAATGTACTGGAAGATCTGTAATTCTCAGTCTTGTAACCAGTCAGAAATCCATTTCCTACCATGGCTCTGAAGTCCTTATGTTAAGGTGAGGACTTCTGAATTTTTTAACTGTATCACAAACACCACAGTTTGCATTTTAGTGTATGGATAATGAATTTGACTGATGCAAAGCAAATTACAACCCCACTGCATTACATCAATAACCAAATATCTATGAGCAAGGCCAACTGAACGTAAGCATCAAGCATGGAAGACAAGTAGCCTATTTCTGTCCAAGAAAATGTTGTTTCTTGGTCATACTGTACGCACCACCTTCAGGTTGTGGATCCTGCTTCCCACTGTAAAGAAGCCCCTAAGTGAGGTGTTGATAAATAGCATGTCAAGAACGACATAAATATGAGACTTAACTTGGTGGAGGGAGATACCAGACTGACTTTTGCAAGGCAAAAGCTTTTCTGGGTTTAGGTTTTTTTGTTTGTTGTTGTTTATCTACAGTGTCTTGTGCAAACATTCCTACTTCTTGGTTGTTGAAATTCAAGCAGTGAATTTTGTCGTACCTCTGTTTCTGTGCATCTTCTAAAAAGAACTGTTGGTCTTGTTGATGTTCTTGTTTTTGCCTGCTCGCTGCATATGCCAGTGGATTTCTCTCTAAACCAGTCCTCTGTTTGAAACTCAACTGGAGAGATTAAATGGGGAGTGGAATGGCACCAATAAAGTTGGGTGTGTGTTGACAAGAGGTGTATTAGGGTGTAGGGGCTTCAGGGTGTATCCAAAGAAATTGTAACAAATTGAGATGGGTCTTAACACAAACTAATAAAACTCAACCTGTTGAACTCTACACTACTTGCTGCATGAGCTGTAAGGTAGTATGTGTTATTTAAAACATGTGAATTAATGCAAGAGTCTAGAGCCTCTGAACATTTGCAGAGGATTAAGCATGAGGAAAATATAAATATCCCGATATTTTAGTGCATAAGCACTTCCCTGGATGCAGTTTATTGGGTACTTAAAGGGTTTGTAGTAGTAAATAGATAAAATTATGGGCATTTTGTGACTGGCTGTGAGAACTATGAATTAGTTGTTCAGGACCCTTCTTTTGATAGTGTGGTGCCCTCTAGGCTGCCATCTTGCTATTTATTTTTATCCCATTGTAGTTTTCAAAGAAATCTCAATTTAATTACAAATGTGACCAACAGTTTCCAGCCATATAAGCATATTTCCAGCATATAAGTGATGACTGATGGGTAAATTAATGGGCCAGTTAAGGGAGGGAAAATCCAAAGTGCATCACTGTTAAACGTGCAGCTCTATCCATGGTTTAGAAGGCCATGAAGTTACAAATAGCTTCAAGCTGGTAGAATATTTTGAGAAAGATTATGGTAAATTTTCTTTGGGCATATTGCCTTGTGGCATTTGTTATCAGCCACTGGTAGAGGCGGGCTGTGGGGCCACCCAGCTAGTGACTTTTGTGTCTTCCTTCAGCTACTGCAGAGATGGCTGTCTCTGAATTTGAGCTTCTGAAAGCTAGGCAGTTAGTACTCGGCCACTGCAGCTTTCTCTGCAGCCTTTGAAGGGCTGCAGGCACCTTGAGATAGCAGTTCATTCTGCACCCCTCTAATTCTTGTGATCAGACAGCTCACGCAAGGTTGGGTACCTCAGTGCTAAGGCAAAGCTTCTCTCAAGTGCTGATTATTTACTCTGGTATCTCTGTCTGAATGGCTGCTTACCTGGCACAAGGATGAAATGAGTTGGAAATGCTACTCTTTTTATACTTCACTATTCTTTGTCTGAGATTTGTAAAATTCCTACAGCTTTTGAAATATGATACTTTCAGACTGCCAGTGAATCAGCTCTTCCACCTGGTCAAATCTTAACGTAGCTAAAGGATGATCTCAGCTGAACACACAACTGGCTGGCAGGTAGGAGGTGTCTGCCTTGCTCTGAGGAAGAGGAGATAGCTGAATTCCTGCATGGAGACTTGAATCATGGTCAACTTGGCTGTTCTCAGATTTGAGCCTGGCGAGGGCATGTGCTTCAGCATGAGCTCCACACTGAAAAGCTGACTAACCTGTCCTAACTGAGTCTTAGCTGCAGACCTGTGAGGTTAGGTCTCCAGATGCTCTGGGCACCCACTTGTCAGGTCTGTCTTCAAAGAACCAAGCAGCTAGTAGTTGCTACAAAGTTATTTATTGCAGAAGCACATGAGTCTCAAAAGCAAAAGTCACAGATAGTAAAGTCCATGTTAAGTTTTGGCTTAGAGTCCCAAACAGAAGCAGAAGCTCCCGGTGGTCTGAGCAGGGCTGGTGAAGCTGGGCAGCTCCTGTCTTCTTGGGTGTTGATGACAGCGGCAAGGGAGCAGGAACAAAAGCAAAGCAAAAGCAATGGCAAAAAGCCCCAGCTCTCCCTAATGCATGTTCTTTTATAGAAACTTCCCAACAAGCTAAGACATAAACTTGGACCACTACTTCTTAACCTATTAGAATTCTAGTTTCTTAGCATGCCAGACTATGTATAAACTATGTACATGGCCTATCTTATTCTAACTAGAAAATGTAAGCAATATTCTTAACTATAACTTCATTGTGTCTGAAACTAGGTTCTTGGATCCTCCACAGAAACACTAGCATCTAGGATTATGTATTTCAACCTTCTTTAGAACATGTACTACTTCTCTGGCATCCAAGACCTTTATTCACTAAAAGCACTTAAAACTTACTCTACTTACTCACCCCATCTACTCACTTACTCACCCCATCTACTCACTTACTCACTCATACTAAAACCAAAACTTCCACCTTTGCCTTATGTGTGAGTGGCTTAACATACTTCAATCCATCCAACGGCTTTAATTTAATCCCTGCACTTTGATCTCTCTCTGAGGAATTCAGAGAGACTCCTGACTTACTGACTCCAACACTGACCTGACCAGGGGAGGAAAGATACAGTAATAGGAAGTGTCCAAGAAGGATGTGTTCAGGTTGACTTTTAACTATTCAGGAAAAATACAGTGTACCATTTGCTTAAAGCAGTTTTAGTTTTCAGAATACCAGTTTAAAGATTGCTGTGACTGTAAGTTTGTGTTACATTACATTAAATCTCGGCCTTCAATTAACTGCTTTCTCCTAAAGTAGCCATCAGATCAGCAGGCTGCAAGTACATGTCTTCTCTCAGCCAAGGGATTCTGTCAGCCTTTCTAATTGCTGTGTTTGGGTTTCTTTCAAGGGAAGGTAAGAGCGCTGTTACTCTTCTTTCACAAATGGATGTAGACACTTAAATAGACAGCATACATTTTTAAAAGGCTAAATTTCAAGTTCATATTCTCATATTTGACACTGTTGACCTAATCTTTTAAGCTATGTAATTAATTGTCTTAGCAGATTGTTCTTAAGATGACTAGGAGGCTGATGGCAGTGACACTTGACATGCTACACTAAGGTCATATTAGCATCTTCTACTAGTTTTCTGCCCATTTAAATGAGTGTTCTGCTAGCTTTTTTTTGGTGTTTAGAGTAAATATGTCTATCTGAAAGAATAAATAAATGTAAAAAGTGGATATGCATATTTTTATGTAAACATACTTTGTACTTTTGCCAGAAAACTACTGAAGCTAAGTAAAGTTTCATCAGCAAGTATAAAGACTGCTCTATTAAATCTATCATACTGCTCAGAATACTTTTGTGGGCTTTATTAGTATTTCTAGTCTGCCATTCATACTTCATTTATGTGTCTAAATCATTCATTATCAGAAGTAGTCAAATCCACATTGATTTTTCTGGAGGACATTAGGCTGAATTTTTTTCAGCTACCTGGTGCTGTGTTAATGGAGGAGTCTTGAACTAGCTTTTTCTGCTCTAGGTGACGTCTGAAACAGTTGAATCTGTCCTTTGCTGCTTGGTGAGAACTTCTTGTGCTTCAAAACTGGAAGCATAACTCTCAGGAAAGATAAATAGCTGTGATTCTGCAGTCTTGTTGAACCAGGTGCTGCATAAGTGACAAAGCTGGGATGATTCCTCTGTAGGGTTTCTGACAAGCCAATAGAAAGCAGAAGGAGAAATTGAATATTTGTGCTTTTTCTTAGCATAATGTAGACATAAGGAGTAGTGTCTCTGTGTTGTACTGGGAGGTTTTTGCTCCATCATTTAGTCATTTTAAAGCCTTCTATCCAGTATATAGCTGAGAAGCAAAATTCAAGATAGTCTTAGCCTGTATAGATTGTCTGATCCTGACCCAGGCGTCTTTTGAACCCATTGGCTACCATCAAAATAAATGCAATACAAGCCCTAACAAATATTTTTAAATTTGTGGAAATGAGTGTCTGAACCATAGATATCAGTGTGATGGATTTATTTGACTAAATGTGACCAAGTTGTTTTAGTTCCATGTCACTTGATGCAAGCTGAGGTACATACAGATAACGTTCACCTGCTGCTCAATAGGATCATTTATGGGACATGAATAGTGGTAGGGAATTAGGGTAGCTGTGCTAGAGGGGCAGAGAGGGAGTTTGAGCCACTGGACATACTATTGTAGAAAACACATTTGATCAGCTTGGTCAGCCAGAAATATTGTTTCTGTATCATCTCTGCAACAGTAATTTTTATGGGTATTTATTCTTTTGTTTTATGTATTTCTTGGGCTGCTTCACTGAAGTTCAAGTGGAATGTAACTGAAAGTCTGCAGCAATCTTGGCCACTTGCTCATCTGGTGCCTCTGTGCAGGATTAAAGTCACCTTCAGGTGTTGATGTAGATCTGCTTGTTCTGCAGGGCCAGCTGCCATGATTCCTCTGACATTGCTGCTCTGTGGTTCATGCTGGGGTAGCAGTGCTAGTCATGTGTTAAGGAGTTTGTCATAAAAGTTCTTGAAATCAAACTTGGAGCTACTTTGTTCAGAGCCCTTCAGCTGGAGTTCATGCTTTAATAATTGTTCTGGGGAACAGGGAATTGCAGAATACTGAGATTCTGGGGAGCCCGGGTCAGGGACAGGAAGGGATACCACCAGACTTGTCTGTTTTTAATCTGGGTCTTGCCCCATATAATTTCAAGCACAACAAGGTAGAGCTCTGGGAGACAGTGTAAAATAGATCATCTGAGTCAGGATGCAGATTTTTTCTGAGCTGATGGTATGGTTTGTCTACCACATGTCTTGAGGGCTCCTGGGGTTTGGGGATTTATTTATTTATTTACTTTATTTGTAAATTGATTGTGCTCGAACAACGAATGGCTACCTTTGACTGGAAACAAATACCTTTGCAGGCTGAAGTCAGCAGTTAGGTTAGGTTTCACCTTTTGGTCCTCTTGTGCCACTAGATTTGTAAGTGAGGAAGAACTGAAGTAGAACTAGCAACAGAAAAAACTCACTTTCATAAAGAATGCTGATAGAGGATAAAAATGTGGTCTGCTTTTTCCTGGCAGAGCAGCTTTTTTGTACTATTTTGCCATAAAGTATGAAGGGATACTGAACCTTCTGTACTCTAGATAGATCAGCTAACTCAAGGTATTCTCCAGCCTCTTAAAACATATACAGAATTTCACATCCTGGTATAGGATGGGAAATCCTTACTCGGTATGCTGATGAAGTTTTGACAGTTAAAATCCATGTACTATATTGTGAACAGGAAGTATGTTTGAAGAGGTTTCAGATGCTCAGTTTGTCTGTTATCCCTCCCAGAAGGGCACAGAGGGGAAGATGTGACTGGAAAGCAGGCTGGAATATTAAAGGTTACTTCAGCATTGACAGCAGGTGTGAGTGCTGGTTGCCATCAATACGTGTGGAACTATTACGCTGCCAACCTCTTTCATTTTCACTTACTTTGGGCTATGGAGTTAAGTCTTTGACTTGTAACTACTATGACAGTTATTTGCGTTGCCTGCCAGTGGTGGTTAATTAACGTTGCAGTCATTTGAAGAAATCAATTCAGAGATTCTAGCTTTTGTATCGTTATCTGCTCGTACCGGGAGTGCTCCGGCTGCCGATGGAAGTACCAGTACTCTGTGGTTTGTCCAGCAGAGGTCACTGTTTGAGTACATTTAGCTTTTTTTTACTGGGAAGACGCTTGTGTTCCTGGTAGCTATTCATCCCGCCTGGTAGGTGATGGTGGGCAGCAGCTTCGTTTTTGCTGTTCTCCTCAGCCTCCTTACCTCAGGTGATCCTGTGCTCACTGGCTTCACATATTCTTGTGCTGCCTGTAAATGATCTCAGAAGTTTCCTGCTATTCATAGCTCACTCCTGATGATTGCTATATCCTTTTGTTCTCGTGCTCTCATTCCTTATCCAGTACTATCAAATGATTAAATGATAAGCGATCAGGAACAACTATTTTTTCCCTCAAACCTCTCATGTGTTACCTGATGTCATGTTCTGTCCTCCTCTACCATTCTTCTGATCTGCTGTCCTATACTGTTCTGTGATCTTTCCACTGCTTCTCCCTTGATTCTCATGTAATCCTTTACTCATCTTTGGTCCCTTCCTTTCTGTGGGATGAACCATTAGTTTTTTGCTGCTGGTTCCCCTTTTCCAGACCTGAATTTTGTTTGAGTTCCCTTTCTGCTCATGTCAGAATAGCTGTGTCTCATTGATCATTGTTCTTTTGACAGCTGTGTGGTCACCCTTTATCATCACTGTACATTTTGCCTTCTTTCAGCAGAGCAGTTCAAAACTTTTTTTTCTGCTCACATGACTTACTGCTCCTTTGCTCTGCCGTCTCCTAAATTGTTTTTCTCTCTGTGTGTGACTAGCACAGAAGCTTGTCCCTTTGTTGCTGTTAACCCTCCTGTCTATGTCCTTGATCTTTTTTAGCATGCTGCTAAAATATCATGGTTTAATTTTTACATTAGGATGTCTCCTTTCTGAGTCACCTTCCTGGCTGTAGCCTATACCTGGATGTATTGGAGGTGGTCCAGGGACAGCAACACTGCATCTGCCTGTCCTGAATTCCTTCCCAGTCTAGCTGCTTTGTCTTCTCCATTCTGCTGAAATGTGTGATGGTGTCTCCCACTGGTATTGTCTGACACTTTGCATCTTGCCTGGTATCAGGTTATTTATGTAACAAATTTGCTGACTTCTGGAAGGAACTAGATGACTGTGTACTCTTTATTCTTTGTTGCTTCTTGTATTCTCCTCTACTATGCTTCTGCCTCTGCTTCCTTCTGGTAAGTCATTCCATGCTGTTGTCCTGACATGATATAGCCCAAAATGGGGCAGGTAATGTCTGCAAGGTGGGACTAGGGCTGTGTCCAAAGCACAGGACTTGTGCCCAGCTGTCTGTCAGCTATGTATGGGAGAGTTGCTTTAAGCTAAGTGTAAGCCTTTCATTTTTTGGTATGTTTTGATTTGGTTTTACTTCCTATTTCTGATGCAGGGATCTCTAATGGGAGATACCTTTATGGATGCAGTACACAAGAGGGTGTGAAAAGGAGGAAAAAGGAGATCCCTATACATATGCCTTACTAAATTTGTGACATCTGGGTTCTACTCAAATGTTTAGATTAAATACCTTGCTAGCTTTTTCTTTTCTTCCTGAAAAAATCCCCAAATCTTTGGTTCTGAGAAAATACAGATGGTAGAACATTTTAATTTTAAATACAGATAATATCAGCTTTGCTTCTAAGAAGCTTTGGGAGAATGAAACAGAATAATGCGTGAAAGAGTTTTGTGCTGAAATGGTATAGGGATATATGCAGAAAGTACCCAATTTATGCATAAATTAAATTGTCAAAGTTTGTACTGTATGACACCAATGTCAGTTTTCCACCATAAGTAAAGCAACCTTATTAAAAACAACACTAGACACAAATCACTTGTCTTGAACGTAATTCTTCAGAAACTTTTGTTCTTTTATTCAAAGACACCTGCAAACATACAAACTCCTTTTTTTAAGTCTCAATGTTTTCTGACATGTTACTACAAATTTCTTGTGTCTTCACTTAGTTCCCAGTGGCTTAAAATAGTGCTATTTTTTTTGTGGAAGCCCCATATAAATGATCATTCTCCATGTTTATATACAGGTTGTAATGGAAACTTATTGTAAATCCTCTTGCCACATACAGACTATTTTGCCATTGACCTTTTCAAAGGAAGTGAACATTGCAAAAATGAACTCATCTCATTAAAAACATTGATTTTGTATTACAGAATTTACTGTCTAACAAGCCAAGTAGAATTTTTTGGCTTCTAATATGGAAGGACTGAGAAAAGAAGGTCGATTTGGTGTAGATTGAGGGGAAACTGGATTTAGTTTCGTGTACTTGGTTTTCTACTCTATTTTCCATGAATTCTTTTTGTTCCTTTAGTAGTCAGGTGTGTTGAAGTGGATAACGACACACCGTTTCCCCTCAGACCACTCACCATCTGGCCTCTTAACTTTTTCCATTCACATCCTATGGCATAACCTTTGGGGTGAAATGATTCCCTGATCTTGATGTGATGATGTGCAATGTGGTAACTGGTTGCTCATCTTGAAGTAATATCTCCTGTAGGTGGAAATGAAATGTACAGTCAGCTGAAGCCCAGGGTAAGCTAATGTCAAGGCACAGGGAGGACTCTGTACCATACAGACTTAAGGACTTGGCTTCAAGTACTGGGTATGGGGAGCCCAAACTAGGATGGAGCTTAATTCATTCCCAGTGTTGAGAACTGGAACAAGAAATGCATGTGCTGACTCTGCTTTTGAGCAGTGAGCTTTTTTTACTGCAGCCTCTACTGTGAGTGTGTTTAGAGGACAGGCTGCTGTCCCCACTAAGCAGTGTCAGCACAGCAGTCTGCAGTGCTGATTAGGGGAAGGTTCAGTTGATCCTAGTTGCAGTGAGAAATAGTCTGATGTGCATTTCTAAAAACATTTCAGTGGTGTATAAAGTTTAAACTTCAAATACTGGCTAATAAGGCAAACTGAAATAATGAAAAAAATTTTTAGACACACTGAAAGCAGAATTTTGTAAATAAGCACTGCTAGGCACACAGGTAGATGGACACTTTTGAGTAAGAGGCTGAAGTGATCTTCACCTTTGAGGGTAATCTATAATAATTGTTCAAGGGCTGGTGTGCAGGACATCTTTGGTTAGTCCCTTTTGTAAACTGCAGAAAACATGTTAAATAGACTAAAGTAACTAAAATATTGAGGAAGGGAAAGGTGAACTTACTGGACGAACTTTAGGCGAGTTGATTTATCTAAAGCCAGCAACTGTGCAGTAGTGTGAAACTGTGAAAAGATCATGCTTAAACAGGTCAAACACCTGAAAAAGACTCATTGGCGTTTAGTGATATTATTTGCATTTGGTGGAAGCATAATATTAAATCTAAACACTATTAATTAAAGTTCTCTTGTCCTGCAGAAGTTATTTCTCTTAAGCATCTGCTGTTGAAGTATAAACACGCACAGATAATCTGACCTGTAATAATGGTATGCTGCCTGTGTTCTTTAGCTTTTTGCATGGTGTATCTCATGGTCTTGATTTTTTTTTCCTCTGACTTAAATATGAGACAGCAAGTGTCTTGCTGAGCTGTGCACTTCTCACAAAGCAGTTATTGAAGATGAAGATGCTGTGGTTGGATTGTGGTTAATTCAAGAAGCTTGGCTAATACTTTGTTATCTTCAAAATTATTTGCAGAAATGAAGGGTGTATTTATATACACATTTATATATCTCTTTATTCACACCATTCCTTAATGCTGTTAAAAATGCTAAAAAGCATCCGATTTTTGTGAGCCATTTTGGTGTGGTTTCAGTTCTTTGCAGTTAGGTGATGTATTTTTAACATAGTAATCCCTTCCTAACCTCAGCCCCTGGCTTCTAGTATTTCTCTCCAAACTGACATCTTAAGCTCTCTTCTCAAAGAAGAAGTGATTTGTCCTTTCTCTTCACTAGATGTCACTTGATTCCCAGTATCTTCTCAGTCTTTCTTGTGCTCACTGCTCTTCTTCTTAGACTCTGGCATCTAAATGAGAACTGTTTATTGACAAATTGCTTTGTTAGCACAGTAGCACATCAATGAGCTATAGTATAATTTAAACATGTTCATAAGAACAGTTTCATATCTGAGGTGCTTCTGTGGATAATTGAAATGAAAAAACCCTGCTGGTTTCTGGAAAGAGCTGAAAAGGAGACAAGTTTTTTTTTTTAATATTTTCAGTGTGAGGAAGATTAATATCCATCTTTGGAAGAGTGAAGGGAGGGCAAAAGGAGAAACTTGAACTACACAGTGTGTAAATTAAATGCGTAAGCATCAGTTGGGATCAGGATTCTCTCTAGTTAGCTGCCAAGTATGATATCAGCATGCCTATGAATATTTAAAATGAAAACTGTTGTGTTCTCCCTCTGCTAATTCCTCTTTCATTTTGGTGAAGCGGATTGCTTCTCATTCTGTATAACAGAACCCTTGTCAAATTAATCTAAACATGACTCTAGCTCTATGAGTACAGTTATATTGGATGCACAGAATGCATTATATATTTAGTATTCTAAATTCTTCCTCCTCCAACATTTCATGTCTTTATGACCTTTACACTAAAGGATCCTTACTCATGAAAGCTTCCTGTTGACGCTAACTGGATTAGCAAGTCCACAGATCTGGGTTTATTATATTGTATAGCCCTCAAGTTTTACTTTAGTCTTAAAAAGTAGTTTCTTGCTCTTGCAAGAAATCTCTACTTGGGATGCACAATGGACTGATTGGACTCTGAAAGGTCTGTATTGAGTTCTCTTTACTCTTGACCAGCTTTCCAGTGGAACAGTTTATTGAGAAACTGGCATAGTTGTATAAATCTCTTCTCTGACAGGTATTGCTATTTTCATAGCTCTTTTGGATTAATGTTCCCTTAGACCTGTAGAGGTTTGGAGTACTACTGAACATCATGTTCCTAGGTATTGCAAAATTACTTCATTAAGTAAAGAAACATTCTGAAAAAAAAAGGAATTCTGTAGCTATTCAAAGTTACTAAGGATGTGATTGCCAAAGGAATTAATCTTACTTTAAAAAAATAAAATTCTTATTTCTCTTGATGTCCGATACAAAAAACATTGTTTTCAGTTGGAGGTTTTCTGTAGCCTTTGGGTCATATCTTCGAGGAGATTGCAAGCCTATTAATGTACAATTTTATGCATAATCAGGTATTACTGATAGCATTTTCCAAGCAACGGTGGGACAATGTTTATTTTGAATATCTAGTGTTAAGGTTTAAATGAACTGGAATATTTCATGCAGTTTACATACTGTGTGCTCTTCTCATAGAGACTTATATTTTTACCAAATCGTTTCACTTATTCAGTTGGGTAGTTTATTGACCCTTCTAGTTTTTTTCAATTTGAAGTTCCTTATCTAAAATGTTTTTTATTTTAGTTTTGTACTGTAAAGGAAATTTTGATATAGATCTTTTTTACCAAGAGTGTCTTCAGAAATGTTGAATTTAGTGTCTTTACTAAACAAACAGGAAAAAAAATCAGACTAGATTTCATCTTTTAGATAAAAGGAAATGGAGACTTAATTTTGCAAACACCTGAGTTTGTTTGTGTTTGAAATTGTGAGGATTGCTGTTGTTTCCCAGGGTTTCACAGATGTTTAAGAGAAATAATCTTGGTGACTGTTTCCAGAAATAATCACATTTTGAAGCCTGTGCATTTTCAGCTGTATGAAGGCCCTACTACCACAGGAGGAATTGTATTGAGACTTGTGTGGATGGCAGAAGAGTTACTGAGTGGAACTAGAGGGAAAATAATGGACTTCTTTTTCTTTTCAATTTCCTATGCTCTTTGTCCTTTGTCAGAGGTTGAGTATAGAAAAGGAGCTGGATTTGCATGTCAGTTCTAGGTAGTGGTATGAGAACCTCTTGACTTCCTGCTTTATGGGAAGGGGTTACATTTGAGAGATGTGATTCCAAGCTGCTGTCACTGATCCAGATGTTTTTAGTGAGTTGCTCTGCAGGGTAAGTAGCTGTCCTGGATGAGGTCCTTCTAACCTAGTGCCTGCTCTCCAACTGAGGGCAACATCAGACCTCTAGTAAAGATCATGTCTGGTGTTGGCTTCTGGCTCTCAATGCTGAAAGAGAGCTAAGGCCCAGATCCAGGATACTCTAGGAGTGGTGTTACATAGGCATTGAATAGTACCATTTAATCCTTCTTATCTATATTTTGGAATTAGTTTTGTTAACTTTTAAACAGCTGCTGGTTGTATAGGAATAAAATGTAATAACTTGCCTCTTGAACTTTATGAGAACTTTGTTTTAGTGCCTAAAGAATTGCCACTAACTTCAGGGCAAAAAAAGCATAAATGCTTTGAAGTATAACCAGTTGCCAATCCTTATTTCCAGAAAAATGAACAAAGTCCTCTTATTCCTTGTGGGCAGACTATAGACCCTGTCTTTCACTGTCAACCAACCTTTGAAATCAAGGTGAACTCTACAGCTGTCATAGTGAATCACTGTATGCAATTTCCAGTATTAAACAAGGGGAAGCTGTTCCTGGTCTTGTGAAGTAAAACTTAGTATGAATGGGGCTTCATGATGTGACTGAAGCTGCACAGGAGAACGCAAAGGCACTGGGCTGCCAAATTTTACTAGCATTTGCTGAGGGGGAGTTGTTAATGACACTGGGCAGCAGATGGTCTTAGAAGAGTTGTTAAGACACTGCAGATAGTACTGTAAATACGTGGGTGAATAGAACCAGGATGCTGACAGTTCACTCTCACAGCTCATCATGAGAAGGAGACTCCAGTGGAATTCAGTGTTGCCAGAACATGAATGTCTCAGGATTTGGTAGTCTGCTATGTATCTGGGAAGAGTTTTGAACACAGTAGTGGGATGGTAGTCAGGTCGTGTAAAGTTTGAAACAGAGAGCATGATACGCCTAGTCAGCCTTGCTTGACCACCACAGATCTTCAGACCTGAAGCTCCTGATCCTGTGCAGTTTAGCTACAAGATCAGTACAGGAGTTAAATTCAGTCTTCTGGTTTTCATTGAATACAAGAGAGCATTCATTTATATTACAAATGAATGTGAATTGTTGAACCAGAAAATAAACTATTACAGGAAGAAGTCCTCTCTTTTCTACCACAAACCTGGTGTTGACCTACTCTTCTGTTTTTGCTTCTCACAAAATACCTCTGAGCATTCCATCCAAACCAAAAAGCACAGTTGTGGACTGGGGCTTTTCATTTTGATTTAACAGGGTAAGACACAAAAGCACTTCATTTAAATCCTTTGCTAAATATTTAGCCTTTTTCTCACCTCAGCCTGCTTACCAATGCAGCTTTTTAGTATGTCTTGAAGAAAATAATGATATAAAGTATCCTAAATGCCATTCACAACATGAAATACAGTACGTGAGAATTAAACAGATTTATCAGGAGACAGTGATAGGTCTGTATTGGTCTTTCCATTGTTAAAGCTTTGACTAAACTAAAACCTGTATTTTATTAGTACTTCTGATTTGTAGTCTTCATAAATGCAGTATCTGAGAAGATCATGAAACATGACTTGCCTGTCCATTGCATGTCATCAAAGTCAAATTATGAAGTCTAATTTCTGAGAGGAAAATATTTTAATACTGGTAATTACTTTTCTGTTGAAATACCGAGGCTGGAAACAGCTGAATTATGCCAATTAAAATCCACAGTTAACTTCTGTTAGGGAATAATTTAAAACAACAGTAGTAGTGAAATACCCTTTAGTTTGTGAATGCATATAATACTTGCTATCATTGAATGACAGATAAGTATGGACCAGTTGGAAAATATCTCTAAGGGAGGTCTTTAAAATGTTGAGATTTGCCTTAATGACTTTATATAAAAGTCTGCAAGAAACCTCCTGCAATGAATATGGCCCTCAACAGTAATATTTATGTAGTGTAATTAGAGTCTTTGTTAGGGATCCCATTATTGTTCACAGTGTAATTAGACTTCTAATCTAGTAAATGTGACATACTGCAATGTTCTGCTTTGTAAACATTATTGACTCCATTTTAAGGCTGAGATTGCCTCATACCAACAAATAAAAAAAAAATCATGGGCTCATAAAACCTTCTAATTATTTAGATGAACACTCTGTGGGTTCCTGATGCAAAGCTGAGACTGAACCAAGGTGAATATTGAGCACAGGTGCAAGCTTCAGTGCAGATGACTTGCCAACCTCCTTTACACCTCAGCTAGCTGCTTAAATCTCACTAAGTTTAAAGGAGGAAGAGATGCAAGTATGAGTAGCTTTTTAACCTCATTAGCACAGCCGTTCATATTGTGTTTCTGCCTTATAGTTCATGTTTCTAGATAATAACAACCAGCTATTGATCTGTTGGTAATCCGCTGTAGCCATGTATGTGTATTGATCAGTTAGTTTATCACTCATGGGAGGTATCTGAAAATGAGCTTGGCTAAACGGTTCCTTTATGGCTGAATTTAATATTTTTGTAAAATTTGTTGTATCTTAAATGACCAAGAATTTGGATACTAAATTGTTTAAGCAGTAAGCAGAATAGGCCATTGCTAAAAATGAGGGATTATTTTACATTTATTGTTAAAGACCTTCAGTACAACTGCTGTCTTAGTGTAACTACTTGTATCGTTTTTTCCACTCAAATTATGACATGATCCAAGTCTCTCAGGCTCTGCTCTTTTGAGACCGGTGTGTGCTACATGAATTGAGAGGACAGCCTACTTCTCATAGTCTGTAAGAGCACTTGTCCTTGTCTCTGTCTCTCTGCAGTGGTCTTTGTTAGTCAAAATATCTTATAGTTCTGGTAGTAATTTTTGAAGAGTGCAAAATGAATGCTCTTAACAATGAGAACAGGTTCCAGACAGGAGGCTTTTTGGATATAAACTTTGCTTTTATTGGAATAATGAGATGCTTTCTGTGCTGCAGCCACTGTACAAACAGTTCAAACACTAGGTGCTGGTAAAGCATCTGTAGTCTGGGTAGCTTGTTCTACTTGCAGTCTCTCACTGTGAAAACTTTCCCACAGCTGTGCCAGCAAACATCGCAGACCTGAGAAACATAGAAGTGCTCAACTTTTTCAACAACCAGATTGAGGAGCTGCCTACACAGATAAGCAGCCTTCAGAAGCTCAAACACCTGAACCTTGGGTGCGTATCTTAATACACAACTTTGCTGTAATAGAGGTGTTACCAAATGTCATTGCAGCTGAACCTGTAACTTCTTTTTATTTGATAGTAAAGTTTTTTATTGAAAGTGGGTTTGAGGATATCCTAGGAATTACTGCTTCAGAGTGTTCAGTTAATGTCCTGGATAAACAGAAACTTAAATGATCAAGCACTTACTCTGCTATACTGATAACCATTTAGGGATAAAAGCAACTCATATTAATTGAATACTGTAGTCAAACCGAACAATTACTGACTTTTACTTCCCTATCAACTGCCTCTTAATTGTGTGGTTACTGCATAAGAATCAAGCTCTGTTTCCTGTTCTGATTTTAAAAACCATCCATGTTAATTTAGGACTTTAATTCCAAATTTTCAAATTCAGGTTTATAGACATTTCAGTTTATATTGAACCTGTAAAAGAAGCAGTATGTATTAGATGTGGTGTGCATTTAGTTCAAAGAGCTCGTATTGACTGAATTTGTGCCAGGGGTGTTTCTGTAAAGTGTTCAGATTCTATATTGCAGTAGAGCTGGTGATACTTTATAATAACTACAGTTGCAGAGGGCTTTCTTGAATTATTAAGAAAACAAATGTTAAGCATAAGACCTTCTTAAAATTAAATGGGCATATTAAAGTGTAACTATTTAGGAAAGCACTGGTAGGTGTAAGCTTTAGCAGTATAGGCTTCTCATAGAAAGAATGTTCATATTTTATGAATTTCAACATCTGAATACCTTATACTAAGCAATTTTTACTCTTAAAAATACCAGATGATTTTGGCTAGGCTCTGTGTATTCTGCTTTAGATACTTTTGTAAAGTGCTGGTAGTTGAATTGCATCTTGAACTGTTGGAATGCTGATAAATGTTTTAATGATGATCTTTCTTCCCTGGTGGTTTTTGTTTTGGTCACAGTAGACCTCTAGCTTTCCTTAATATCAATTTTAACCTCTGAATCATTTTTCAGAGCAAATATTAATCAGGATTCTTTTTATTTTGGGGGTTAGAGCCATATTGTTGGAATTGCATATAGAGGTGTTGCAGTATATGAAGGAAGAAGTTGGGCATGTCCCATGGATTAAAGCAGTGACCATTGTTAATACAGTTCAAATACTAGTCTGCATTAATGAAAAAATGTCATGCAAAAGACCATTTGGTGTTTGAAACAACAGACATTCAGGTCTGGAACCACATTTGCCATCCTCATGTATCAAGTGGCCTAAAATCTTACGAGATGAAATGCTCTTTCTTCTTAATCCCCTCCATACACATGGTCTTCCGGGCACAGGATTTACCACTCAGTCTTAGCTTTGCAAAACGTGTTCTGCTTTGGACATCCTTGGAGTCAGTGACGAGGAGACTTTTTTGCTGTAGTAGGTTTTTCTGGAGACAGCCCAGAAATCCTCTTGTCATCTTCAGTGCATGTGTTAGAGGGCTTCAGAAGAGCCTCCTAGGGGAGAGAGGAACCTGAAGAGCAGAGGTTATTTTTAGGAGGGTTTTGGCATGGAAGGGTCAAGTGGTGTTGAAAGACAGAAGGTGTTCTGCTGCACAGAAAACTTAAAATGTAACATTTGGAAAGTAGGTGAGGGACAAGCTCAGTGTTTGAACTTCTATAGGGATGAATAGTGCTGGGCAGCAACTTTGAGCTGGTTCTCTGTCCCTGCCAAAGAACAGATATCATTCTGCCTCTTGTCAGTAGGGAGAACATTCTTTCCCTCCCTCTTCCTTGCTTACAAAAGGGAAGGCTGTTAGGGCAACTTGGTAAAAAACCCTTTTCACTAGCAGTAAATGAGCTGCTTTCTTTAGTCCTGTGTTATATAAAGACCAGTCTTTAAAATAGTGACAATTGTGCAGTAGCAATAGTGGAGAATGCCTTTCTGGGTTTTAACTGCTAATACTACAGCAGCAATATGAGTAGTATGCCCATGATGGGACTTTTTACTGGGGATGGAGAGGAAGAAGAATTTCATCTAGATTTAGCTACAGAGAGCTGATCTCTACAGGTTCTTGTTTTGTTGGGGCTGGCTTATGCAAAAGGGGTAGGGAAAAGTGAGGTTATTTCCTGAGTTTGAAAGAAATAATATATGTGCTTCTACTGTCTTTGCTCACATGGTTATATGGTCTTTGTTATTTTTGGTTGCACAACTTTGTCAGTACTTTGACTGGAGTTTTTATAGTTTTAAGTGTCAGATATTCGTACATTCATATAACATCTTCTCTTCACTTGTGACTATTGTTCATCACTTTGGCATCAAAAGAGAATCAAATTCAGAATATGTTTAGAGACAACATCTGAAAGGTCATGTTTGTTTCCAGTCCTCACATAAGAATAAAATCCTGTTCTTGACAGTAGCTACCTGTACAGGCTCTTTCTGAAGATGCCTCTCTTCTCTGTTCTGCTTTCAAACCTGGCTGATACCTGAAGCAAGATTCATACACACCAGGTATACATTTACTGTACATGCAATAGGGACAGTATGAATCAGAAGCTGATAGGTAGTTTTTTTCTGTTCATGTGATAAACAGCCATGCACAAACAGTTCATACACAAACAATAAGGGTCTGTGAAGTTATCTCCAGCCATGTGCCTGCCTTGATTGTTACAGCAGCTGTAGTGATTTATTTGGATCACCCTGTTCAAGCTCTTTGAGGTCAGAAAGAAGTTACCATTTTCTCTACCTTGTCTACTCCAGGTAATCAGAAAAGTCTTTTCCTTCTGTTATATGTCCTCATGTTGTTCTGGCTATTGCCAGTGGGAACTGGTGTCCGAAACTCTCTTAAGACTGGCTGATTGAGCTATATTTAGATTAAGCTTCATCAGTCTCAGGATTGGCATTTTATTTACTTCATGCTCTATGTGCATCAATAGTTCTGTAGTGATACAGATTTGCTGTTCTTAAGAGGTTTGAGCAGCAGTTATCAATGAACATAAATACTGTGCACTTGACGTATTCCCCTCTGTACTTGGTTTCATGGTGAAGAACTACGTGGCAGAATGAAAAATGGTCAAGATGATATGCAAAAGGCTAATTTGTAGTTTAGCTAGGAGTCATCTACCAAGGACCAGCTTTCTCCATGGAACACTGTTAAAGCTGAGCAAGGCGTTGTGACACCTCTCTCCCTTGTGCTTTATGTTTCAGGAGTGGTTGCTGATTGACATAACAAACAGAATTCCTAGAGAGTGCATAAGTTTTGAGTGTATTTATGGGAATGACAGGTCTGCATTGCAAAAAACTTGCTTGATATCCTGGAACATCAAACCCTTTTCCAAACAAGAGGAAATCTTGGCATATATTACATTTTTTTAAGGAAAAAAAAAGGAAAAAACCAAACAAAACCCTTGTGACCTGTATTATTCCTGTTAGGTGGCGTGAATACTGATGTCATATTCTTTTTTTCTCTTTATTTACAGCATGAACAGGTTAAACACCTTGCCAAGGGGATTTGGCTCTTTACCAGCCCTAGAAGTTCTTGACTTGACTTACAACAACTTAAATGAAAATTCCCTACCAGGAAACTTCTTCTATCTGAGTAAGAGACTTTTCTAAAAACTCTGCTCTTCAGGATATGATGCTTGGCTCTCTGCAGTTGAAATTTATTTGATACAGACCAAAATGCAACAGATTTTTCCCAATATTTATGTTTTTCTTTTAATAGATCTTGAATATTTCTACATGGCATGGTAATACATATCACTGATATACTGTCATCTGACACCTTTGGACACGAGAAAACTTGCTTAGTAATGGTATATTAGTTTTCTTCCTTGAGTCCCATACTCAGTTAAAGCATCATGGATGGTTGCAAGCCTCAGGGGAAAATAAACTGTTTTACAACACAACTGTTGCGTATTGAGTCTGAAAACAAATGTATTCTTGATGGTTCATTACTGAAATAGTTTTAACAGCATGTGGGTGTTGAGGTGTCCAGTACGTTAAAACATATGCTAAGGTTACAAAGCTTGGCAGAGGAATGGTAGTGCTAAGCTGATCTTTGTATATGTTAAAAATATATACCCAGAGAGTTGACAGAAAGGTATTTTAATACATATGTGCATAAGGGCTGCATTATGGTTGCCTAAGCAACTTGAATTCTGGCACTTTCTGGATTTCAGTGATTTTGTTTTTCTGTTTACTATGTTGAAGTGGCTTCAGGATCAGTGCATTCAGCATCAAAGTGACAGGCAAGGGGAGAGGAGCGCTGCTCTCTAAGGGATGTTGTGATTGTAACCTGGCTCAGGGAAATCTTTAAGTCAGCATTATTAAAAATAGTCGCATTTAGTGAAATGAGAAGAGGAGGAGTGAACTACGTAAGACAAATGGGATCTCCTCTAGTGGGAAGGAGAGGTTTTGCTGATCTGACCACCTTCTCTCCTGCTGCACCTGACAGTTCTTTGTGAGTCTCCATTTTAATTCCTTTTTCCAACTGTCATGTATGCTTGTTCAATAATAGCAAGCTGCATAGTTGTGCTGGGTCACCTTTTTTTGATGAAATTTCATTGAGAATTTGCATGGAAATTACAAATTATAGTGTTTGAGTCCTCTGTATTTCGTTTCAGATCTCTTTCCCACTGGGTTTCTGTAGAGTTTAACATAGTTGTATATTTTTCAGAAAAATTCAGAAATCTTTTTAAATGTTTGTTTAGGATGCAAATTGATGTAATAAATAAGAATCAGGGGTAATAAAGAGTAATGACTGTATTCTCATATCTGAGCATTCAGGCTATTTTCCAGAATCTGCCAGAGTCTACTGTTGCAGAAATTGTTAATTGTGCTAGTCCTTTTGAATATAGATGTTTTCCTGAACTCAACAACAATATAATAAGCCAGTAAATCTAAGTTTGACCTGCGTGTTATTATTGTGAGCCCTGGGTATGTCAAAGGCTTTTCACCAAGTCAGGGTTATTAATCAAACCTGACTCCGTTTCATTGATTAGACCTCAAATGGTTGGGTTATATGCCACCCTGTTTATATATTGCTATTTAATTTGCAGCCACCCTTCGTGCACTCTATCTAAGTGACAACGATTTTGAAATCCTGCCGCCAGATATTGGGAAGCTCACAAAGTTGCAGATAGTAAGTAATTTATCTAAATTCTTGGAAAATCAATGCACTTTTGCAACACTTGTAGGAATAGAATCCAGTCAATTTGAGGAGTAGTAGGGTAGGTTTGCAGGAATAGACCACTACACCTGGAACTGTTTCTTGTTTACCAGAAGACACTTGTAAATAAATTGGAAGAATTGAGCATTCAGGAGAAAGTTGGGGGCAGAGGGAGTAGTGTTCTGTTTTGTGCTGCTTTATGTTAACTGAAAATCATTCTGACTGAATTTATATTTGCTCTTAGCTGAGTCTTAGAGACAATGACCTGATATCACTGCCTAAAGAAATTGGTGAGCTCACCCAGCTTAAGGAACTGCATATCCAGGGAAATCGTCTTACTGTGCTGCCCCCAGAACTGGGTAAGATTATGTATGATCATTTATTTATTTGACTAATAATGATGATGATGAACTGTATTTCCTCTGAAATGATTATGCTTAAGTCATCTTATATGCTAATATTTACTCTCCTCTGAGAAAACCTCACTATTTCCACTCTTCCTGGATATGCAGGAGCCAGAAGATGATGTGTGTTTTGTTTTATTATTTTATTACATGCTACATTTTCCTTGTGTATTAGTACACCTGATTGCCATTTTTTTTGCGATGTATTTGCATACAAAACAAATACATTGTATAATGTATCATAAATACTGGGTCAGCAAACCCATTCTTAGCTCACTGAGTTTCCAGAACACTATTTAGATTAGCCAAAATTATATTAAGCAAAAATGACAGTAGCATAAGTGGCTTCTTATGTGCCTATACAAAGTGGAAGTTTGATCAGCTAGAGTGAAATACAGCTAAATGAGAGGATTTTTTTGTTTTTCAATTTGATAGCCTACCTTTCTTAGGGAGCTGACAGCTCTTTAGCTTAAAGCAGTGGAGTAGGTTGATGTAATTTGAATTTGTGATACTATACATTTGAATACAGTTATAGTGGCTTCTTTCAACCTATGAAGTAAGAGTTCTTCTTTGAAACTTAAGTATTGATTTTGCTGAATTTGCCTTGAAGTACTCCATTTTGTGTGAGGGGCATGGTTCCTTTTTGCCCCAAGCCAGAAATTGGTTTCTGATCTTAAAATTTTAAAAAATATTTTCATTGATAATGATGTCATTATATCGATTGCCTGTTTTTGAAACTCCTGTTATACAGGGTCTATTCCTTGTTTCTTGTTATTGTGGACTTTTAGATGGGGAAGCTTCTTTGTTTCCACTGGTACCTTCCACATAATAGTTCCCAGAACTCAGAAGGATAGGACAGAAGTTAGTATGATAAAGTAAAATTTCTTGTTTCCATAAGAACTTGCTTTGACCCATTGATCCTGTGTGCTTTAATGTGTCAGTCTGCAATGAATGCTTTTTGTTTTATAGAGCAACGTGCTTTTCTTCTGTGAATTGGGAAGGTACTTGCTTTGATTCTTATTTGTTTTCCCACTATGGGGATTTTTGACTTTCCCCCACACCATTAGTGGATCAAAGTTGCTCTGTTGCCTTCAATTTCAGATGTTTATGTCTTGACAGGGGTATGCTTTCTTTAGGTTTTGGTCAAAGTCGTATTTATTTGTCAGTTCTCTCAATGGCAACATTTCAGAAGCATGTAGTGTCTGCAAATGTACTTTTCTGTAGCTTCCTATATTATAGCTTTTGGGGTTTTTCAGAAAGTGGAAGATGAGTCTAACTATCTTCTTTGGCTAATTAAATATTCTAAATGTGTTGCTGCCTTACAAGCATAACAACAAATCCTCATTAAATGGTTTTACTATCAAAATTCATCCCAAATGGAGATGTTTGAAACAAAATTCTTAATAGTTGTTTAGTATTGACCTGCACAAAATTCAGGATGGCCAAAGGAAGTTTTTTTCTTCTAAGCATTTCCTTACATTTTAGAACAATATCACAATCTGGTAAAAAACATTCTTGTAATTTTGCCCCAGTTGATAAAGGTGAGGTTCACTGACACAACTAAGTCCATGTGACCTCTGTTCTTTATTACTCAAAAGGTATTTTGTAAATTCTACTTCATTTTTCATGTATTAATTGATTAACATTTCATTTTATGGTCTTACTCAAGATCCTCATTTCTGATCAGTTGCTATAATTTTTGTTGTGATCTATGCCATGGATAATTCTAGAATCATCTCGAAGTTTTAAAATAGATTTTGGTATATATTTCCAGAGAACATTACACTGAAGTCTAGATTTGTAATTTGTGCAACTTGCAGGCATGTTTACTGTGAAAAACAATGTTGTGCTTGTTTATTAAGCATCTAGGCACATGTGTAGGGAAGGAATGGAACACCAGACTAGGGTTTGGAAGGCTTGTTTGAGATCAGGGAGCAGGGCATAGACAAGAGTGAATCTCTGCAGCCCTGTTTTCCATTCTGTAAACCAGGGCAGTTTAGAGAAGCACCTCTTTGCAGGTGATTTTAAAGCCTGCCAGTGAAAGGTGGCATGAGAGGGTTACAACCTACTTACTGCATGGACTTCTAATGCCATTGTCACCATCTGAGGCAGAATGAACTTTGTCTGCTGTCCGAGTTCTCCCTCCTAAATTTTTAAAATTGAATTATAATGTACTCAGAACTATCCAAATACTTTCTGGTGTGCGTGTCAGGTAAATAGCTTTTCAGTGAGCTGGTCCTGTTTGCATTAATTGGAGCTGCTGCTGTTCCATTAAAAGTAAACAATCTTTTCTCTCTCATTATCACTTTCATAATTAAAGGTGCTGAAGGCTTTTGACTGGCTTAGTTCAGGCTCTGGTGGACAGCAGTGAGTCACTGGATGCTCATTTACCACAGAGATGGGCACAATTGAATGATGAGAAGCATGTATGTGTTACATTAAACTGTTTTTTAAAGTTAATGTAAATAAGTGCAGAAGAAAGAATGAACAGTAGGGTATGAAAAAGGCCACAAACAGGCCTTGGGGTTACAACTTTGGAATGGAGATACCAATAAATAACACCCCACAGTTAGCCTGTAATGTCAGCTGATGTGATTAAGTGTGGCACCAGTACAGGACTGGGGCAGATCACTATTGTGTGATCTCCTCCATTGTGTTTAGCACAGAATAACTACAGCAAATTTAAGAAAAAATATTTCTGCCCAGGAGGGAGAGGACTGAAAGAGTGTACTGATCCCTGGGTGAAGTTTTTTTTTTTCTGTAAATACAGTACATGTGAGTGATGAACACAGGAAATGGCCAGGAATAGGTAGGTGGAATTTGCAGCTTGTTTTTATAATTTGTCTCTCAAAACCCCATTCATGAGAAATGGTGGTGGGCAGTTATATATAAACTTTAAAGAGGCGCTGGCATTTTTTTTCCTAGCATTTAAAAGGTTATGTGCTGCATTGCGAGACAAATAAATCATGATTCACTGCAAAACAGAGTTGCAGTCAGTTATATAAATTGCCAAGGAGGCACTAAATCTGTCACTTTGTGTGTTCTGACCATTTAACAATGAGAATGGTTTGGAAAGAAAGTAGACTAGAAACAAGAACCATATAAAATGGTAGACACAATTAGTCACATCAGTGATGGTGTTTTAGTTCATTGTTTGTTCATCTGGGTGGACCCATATGTGCCACATGAAAGATTTTCTCAGGAGAATCAGGAATGTAAGAATAGTATATGGTGCAGAGTACTAACAAGGATGTAGCTAAATAACCACTCAGTGAATGTAACTTAGCTTATCTGGTGTTTGCATTTTTGATATGAAAAGAAATGGTATGGTTTTTAAAGCCCAGATTCTAATGCTGCCTGTGTGCACTACCCTGCTGCTAGCATATGTGTACGCACATGTAGTTTGGCCACATTTATGCATATGGACGAACAGTGATTTCTGAGAATACATTCCTAATTATCATCTTCCTTTTTCAAAATTAAATTTGGCATCAATAGCTTATAAGTTGCTGTTCAATACTGTTCTAGTTTATCAAATAATTTCCTCAGATCAAGAGAGACATTATCAAAATTATAAAGTTAGTCCATACTGGAAAAGAGGAAAATTCAAGCCTTGCAAAAAAAAAAAATCTTGATGGGGTAAGTAGCCATGTTCCTTTTTAAGGTGCATGAAACATTTTGTAATTTTAATTTGTGTAGCAGAATAATTTAGTAATTATTTCATAAATTTTTAGTTTTGAACATCTTAATTACCTTCTGTGGATAAAGGATTGGCTTTAAATACAAAGTTCAAGGAATTGTGCCAAAAGCCTCCATATTTCCATCACAGGAAGACTTTTTAAAATTTAGGCTTTTGAAATTACTCTAGAATTTGTGAATTAATATTCTATTATGCAAAGTAGTAGGTGCAGTTGTTTGTTCAAGTAAATATTAATCACAATAGCCATTTACTCAGGTAATTATAACAGGCATGTGCAAACATAAGAATCACTTACTTTACAAAAGATATGTTGGAAACTTTCCACTAGTTGATGTAAATGCAAACTTTTTTTTATTTTAGTATAAACTGTCACTCCTTCCTGCCTGTGTCACAACACAGCACTGCTCACACCTGCAATACAGGTCATTCATTGGTGCTTGTTGGAGGCCTGAACTCTGGGGCTCTTTGGACAACCATAAAAAACATGTATGTAACAAGACAGGTTATGGAGAGATTATTTATATAAAAAAGCTTCTTTGAAAATCTGTGCATATTCTAATTGTGTTTCTCATTTAAGGTTTAAGCTAAAAAAAAGAAAAAAATGCCAAAACCACTCCACCCTACACCCCACCACTTGCTATGCAGTTGGAAACCAGGCTGAATGCAAAGTACTTGATGGACACTGCTGTAATTCTTGCCAAGCTTTCCAAGATTCAGATTTGATCTTGCATTAGTTTTCAAAATATGCAAGTTTTACAGTCACTTCTCAGATGACTACAGTATGTGTGGGGGTTCTCCTCATGTTGACTGTACTCTGATTATAAGTACCATCAACATAATAATGATGTTTCTGTCAGCAGATACTTCATCTGTTGTGTCAGAGCTGTAGTAGGTAAGAATGCTGTAATTAGAGCCAATCTGAGCAAATGTTGCATTTGTTGTTATATTTGATTCATTTTATGTGTTCCATAGTACTTAAAAGTGGTTTCGCTCTTCTGAGTACTTGGCAACCTGTGTTTGAATGGAAGTTTCAAAGGTGCAGGGTAAAAGCAATACAGTGAGTCTTTTTTTGAAGTAATTTTTTTAAATTAACTAGATTTTGGTCTGATAGGGACCCTTCAAAGAGAGAATGCTCTGTTGAATTCCCATGTAATTGAGAATCTCAGGGGAGTTTCTGATGCTGGAAAAAATGTGCAGTATATTTCAAAATAAATTGGGATGCTGATCCTCTAAGCCTGTAATACTTCCTGTGCCATTAAAGTGGCTTTGATGTTAAACTACTTTGACATCACGTTAATTTCCTTTGTTCCAAAAGCCATCTGCTGCGTAGTGTGTTTCTTGGGTTTCTTCACTGGGAACACTTAGTGGTGACTGTTGTTCTGCCCCTTGGGATCCTGGTCAGCGCTGGACATTTGTTACACAGAGCAGTGAAGGAAATGGTATTTCCAGCACAACATGTAACCTTTTAAAACAAGAAATCAGTGAAACTTAGCAGTACTTGTAGGTCTTCTAGTAAATGGTCTTGCTCTTACATGAGGAATGTGGAAGAAATTAATCAAGTTGTAAGTAATAAATAATTTTAGAACATATTTTTGAAAATACATTTTGAAATTACTTTTTGAAGTAATTTCTTGGATTTTTGTTAAAGTGTTCTTTCTTCTGCCTTTCCTCTTAGCTACCAGGACAATGGCACCAGCTGGGCTGGTTGCCCTGGTGCCTGAGAGCTGTTTGTGGTGGACTTCAGGTGTTGAAACAGACTGATTTGTCGTGTGGCAGTACAAGCCATTAGCAGAGTGTTGTTAGGTGAGGAGTACCTTGTGTGCTGCATTGAATAAGTTCCTGGTTTTTGGCTTTCATACATGAATGTTACTATTTACTCTTTCTACTAGTTGTCCTGGTAAGGCCTGGTTTGTTGTGTGTTGGGATTTCAGAAGTTTCCAGGGCTCTTCCTTTGTTCCCAGAGAGCTAACCTCTTTTCCTGTCACCTGAATATGGAAATGTGAGTTTGCCCAGCCAGGTTAGGGCTCTAATCTGTCTGTATTTAATACCTGAAGTGTGGTTTAAGGTGGTAGTTCAGCATTTCATCAATCCTCTTACCTTTCCCAGGCTTCATCTTCAGTCCTGACACATTCTGAAGTCTCATTATACTTTGGTATAAAGATTCTGGCTGACCTTTGCTTTGATGCTGGAATTTTGTATAAACATCTCAGAACTACATTCACTTTGTTTTAAACTCTCCCCTGTGAAACATGCTGGAGGATAAAATTCTCTTCCCATACAATTGTAATAGTTGTCGCAGAGGCAATACCAGTTTGTCCTTTAACACTTCATATTTACATCAAGGATAAAGAATCCAAGATTTAGTTGGTCTGCTTTTACTTGATTTATTTCAGCTATGTTCCTCTTACTAAGCGTTGAAGCAAATGGAGCAGCTACTATGGGATCACAGTATCATCAGACTATTTAACCTATCAAAGTAAAGAGTGAAAGAACACTTGACTGCTGATCCTCACTCACTCCATAAGAGCGAAGCACAGGTGGTCTTTCTCCCTTGTAGATGGGCAGAGGGAGCAGCAGTGTTTTTTAGAACTACATCAGCTTAGTTCAGCACGGAAGTAAAGAATGTATTTTGACAGTGATGAACCATTAGAACAAGACACAAGTGGCACAGTCTCTGTTTCCTGATGTTGTTCAGACCAGATGTTTTTCTGTTTGAAATGTGTTTATAAACTCTTCGGTTATTGAACTGACACAGATCTACTGTTGTACGTATTCAAGTCAGTGCTAAAGGTGAGTCTCATTTCTGAACTCATTATTGAAATCATAATGTGCATCTAAGAAGTTGTAAGAATATCATGTGATGTTGCAAAACCTGTTTTAACTCCCTGAGAGTAATTGTAAAACTGAGGATGGACTTAGGCCTCAGTGTTTGACTTTCAGATTGCTCCCTCAGCCTTCTCTTACCCTGGGGCTTCCTGTCTAACACTCTATAGGGGAGATTGATGGCTTTCCCATCTGTGTGGGTAGAAAAGGGGCCAGGAAACAACTTCCAGCCTGCTTCTGTGTGATGGATGCTCTGGATTATCTCATTTATTTGCTTGTACTGAATCTGATTTCTTGTCATCTGAGACTTGAACCTTTTCCCATATTATGTAGAACCCCCATAAATGCTATTTCAGGGTTCTCTGAAGTGCTGGTGACTTGAAGTGATGCTGTTAGACCTTTTTCAGTATAAGGATGTAGGGGTGAGAGGGCAGAAGTGTTGCTGGGATTGATCTTTTGGAGGCATTTCAGTTTAGGTTTAGATTTACTAAACTTAGTTGTTCTCTGTTAGTGCATAGGAACTCATCAGTAGGCAACTCTGCATTTTTGACATATGCTATGGAAATGTAGATTTGTTTATCAAACTGAATATTTCTGTGAATATTTCTGCTGGTTCCAAAGAGATTGAGTCACACTGCAGTTAGGTACAAAAAGACTTTGCTTTTTGTTGTCTTACTGCTCCTTTATAAATACTGTTTAAATCTACTGTCTTGTGTTACTAATCCTTCAAAAGTGCTATGTCTTCAAAGCGGAGATGATCTTACTTGTTTATAAGAATGGTATGAGTTACTGGTGCACGGCCTTAATGTGCTTAAGATTGGAGTAAAAATCATTGGCTTTTTATAATATTTTGTGGCATAGAAATGAGTATATATTTTCAGTTTTTTACATAAGTATTAAGACATTCACAATTAATTGCTTTGGTATCCTTTTTATGACATAATAGTCGTTATATTTCTTCCACCCCACACTTAAGACAATTTCTCTCTCTATTGAGACAAAGCAAATGCCACAAAAGTAATAAAAATTGTAAGCCCTGTAGTGTAAAGTAAATCTAAAACAAGCCAGGACAGACATATTTTTACGTACAAACTAAGTTTAAATTTAGTGCAGTGGATTGATCCCTTACTTAGCATTTAATAAAACAGGATTGAAAGGTATTTACATCTAAATAAATTACTAAAACTAATTTTGTTCCTCCTGTTGTATATATGGTGGAGAGTAAGACCTTTGTGTTGTAAAGGGAAAGACTGTTTGAGTTGCAGTCTTAAGAGGAATCACTAAAAGGGATGTGTTACAGCTTGAGGACAGTCCTTGAGGTCAGTGAAGCAGACTATGCTGGGAGGTGAGTCAGAGTATCAACAGGACACAGATGTGAAACTCAATAGTATACAGGCTAAAAATTATATCCATTGATTTTAATGAAGCTCCACTGGGGATGAATTTAAGCCATTACAAAGAAGCGTTGATCTGGCATTTTACAGCTAGGATCATGTTTCTTATGCTGAATGCCAATGTTCAGTTCTGAAATGTCAGAGTTGTTTAATTACTTAATTTCACCTTTTAATTTTTGAAAGTATTTAAAGTGCTGCCAGGGGGCATTCAAGTGGAAAGGACAAACCAGGTTTGTGTTCATTCTGTTTCCTTTTGGATGTATTGAAGTAATGCCAATGTACACTAGTCATACCTTACTGTACCTCCAATATACATCCATTGGGTAAATATTGCACACTTTGTATATCATACATCACAAGAGGATGAGGGGCTTGTAGCTGTATATGTAAGGGGTGCTTGCAGGCTAGGTCTAATGGACAGGAGTAGCCTGGGAGGTCTGAAGGCACCCCTGGCCAAAGTAATGGGTTGTAGTATTACTGGCTCTGACACTCTCTGCAAACACAGCTGTGGGAGGCAGCATTTGATTTTCTATTATGAGCTCTTTTCTGACCTTTGGAGACATTTGAGCAAAACATGGATGTTCATACAAACCACTTCTATTTCAACAGCACTGCAGGAAAATAGCAAGAAACATTAATGATCATGTCTTAGCCAAGTGCAGGATAGATCCATTGAGAGAGGAAAGTGTAGCTGCCTTCTTACCCTTTAAATGTCTCTCAGATGACGTGTGCCCACTGTCATATGAGGTGGCCCTTCTACCCCACCCATGGCTGTAGACACTCTGAGTTTAGGAAGCGGCGAATGGTATTTTTTGTTAATGGATGACCTAACTTAGAGCACATTATAATTAAAAATATGCAGACTTTGATTTTGCACTTGAATTTTCAGGAGTTTTGGTGTAGATCTATTTACTGTAGCTCACAGGTGGCAGCTACCAAGAGATTTGGGCAGTAGACAGTTTTCAGGTCTGCATAGCTTAATAGTTGAGCATTAGGGGCAATTTGCTTTTGAGGTGAGGTAAACAAAGAAGTTAAGTCACAGGGCTCCAATCAAGCTTAAGGATTCAAGATCATCTTTAGGTACAATGTGTGCTGAGAAGGAAATAAAAATGCCAGGATCAGGCATCTCTAAGACCACACAGATGGCTTCTCTTGGAAGGCTTTTGATCATTCTGTGCAGGTCATCCACAACAGTCAGCTGTTAGATCTCTGCTCTTCCCTTTTCCAGATTCTGTTCTCTTTTCAGTGTCCACTTGCTGGTAGCAGCAGTGTCCACTCTGCAGTCTTCCTACTTGGAAATCTATATTTACTCAAGATAGAGTAAAAAAAGTACCCGTTGGACTTAGAAGGTTCTTTAAGCATGTTAAACCTGGGGTCTGGGATATATAGTTTTGATGATTTGTTAGAATAATTTTAGAAGCACTCAATAATTTGAATAACATTTCTGTGCCCTAGGAAAGGGGCTGTGCTGACTAGCCTCGAAGATGGCTTGTTTCTCCTTGCTTACCAGAGGCATATGACTGTGATGCCTTTCGGTGGAGCTGATCTCTTTCAGTATCACAAAATAGCAAGAACTTTAAATTCATAATGAAGAAATACAATTTTAGTGAAATGATTATGCCAGATTACAGAAATGATAAATATTTTTTAATAGGTAGATACGCATGGAAAGAATAAAACATCAATGGCCAATGCAGTCTCCTATCCTAATATATTTTGTGATTGAATCTTCAGTGCTGGAGTGTCAGGAGAGGTAATTCTGTATTTTGCTTACTAAAAGTATCTGGGGGATTTGATGTGACCTGTGTAGCAGAACAGTATATAAATTTCTGAAAGCCCTGGAGACAGTGTTCTGCTGATGCTGCTGTTAGATGCATGTAGGCACATCTGCCATAGCTTTTTCCCTGGCTCTAGTGCTGCAGGGGTGGAACATGGTGCTGCCATAAAAAAATCACCTAGGCAAGGAGACCTTTGGGGTTGGGGGACAGGGACACATGTGTGCAGGGTCCAGCTGCTTGGCACTCCTGGGGTGAACTGGTGCCAGAGCCATTGCTTCAGGCAAGTGTGATCATCTCTTCCGCACTGCTCAATTTGTCCAGTGCACTGCAGCAGAAGGGTCCATGCAGTGATCCTGTATGTTTGGCTGCCCCAGCACATACTATTCCTGAGATGTTACTGAGACTTTGGCCTTGTGCTTGGGACTCCTGGATGTATGCCCTTGATTCATGGATTTTTTAGCTGTAAGCACAGAAAGGACAGCAGGATATGGTCCCAAGCACTGTACAGTGATGCAGGAGAGATACATTTCCCTTCTGTTTCATTTTTAATTATTTAATTATATGGCTTTTTTGTGCTCAAATGGCTTGCGTTGTGTTAAGAGGATTAGACTCTCTTTCTTACTTAGCTCTGATGAGGTGGGACACTATCCCTGTAATTTCTTGTCCTGTTTAATTTTTTGCCTATTTCTGTCCTTCATTTCCAGATGGAAATTTTGGTATCCAATAGGAAAGTTTTTAAAGTACTGGTTGCCCTGTCCTTCCTGTCTTCTGTAGGGCAGCTCTCCTTCACAACCTGCGGAGAACCTGGTGCTTGCCATGAGGACAGACAAGTTGTTCCTTTTCTCACTACCACACTTGATTAAATTCTTCACTTATAATCCCTAGGCTCTCACTCCAGCTCTAGGTGGCCATTGGGATGGGCTGCCAGGCCAGCTGCTGCTCGCAAGGCTCCCAGAAGGACGTCCTGGGCAGGGAGGGGTTGATTTTGGTGTGGATGCTGAATTTTTGTGCACCCCAGTTTTCTCTGTAATTAGATTAATTAGGGTCTCTGCTTACCTCTGAAGGTGAAAAGAAATACTTGTACCTGCCTTCAGCGTGTTTTGGGGAAAAAAAGACAGAAAAATAAAGCTATAACATTGGCATGGGGGCCTGCAGGTTATTCTGCTTGAGCAGTCTTGGTTTTGCTGTAAGATTCCATTGGCTCTGGTAGAGTAGTAATTATTACAATTAATTATGTTTAAATGGACCATGTGGTATTTGTGATGGAAGTAGGTGCACTACTGTGGGAATGGAAACATGCAGCAGGCTTCCCTGGATGGTAAATTTCTGACACAGCTTGGGACAAGAGGATTCAGCTGAGACTCCAAATACTGAGATTTTGGGCACATGTGACTTATTCCTACAAGCAGCATTGAACTTGACTTGTGATGGGGCCAAGCTTGCCTCCCCAAATTTAACTGGTTTTATTAGTAGTACACAGACTGAGCATTTTACCTTGATGCCCCACCTATGGAGTGCTTGCACTGTTGGTAGTTTCGGAGAGCAGCATACAGGATTTTTTGCAGGTAATAAAATGGGAAATCCAATTTGCAAGTGCAAAGCAAGCCCCTGAGTGATACATGATCTTCCCAGCAGTCCTGGTCAGAGGGTTAGGGCTGATCGCTGCCCTGGCCAGCTTCCCCAGCAGCCTCCATATGGGATCTGGATGGCGAGAGCACCAGCCCACGCCTTCAGCCAGCACAGATTTAGGCACGCTGCTTTCTAGCTTGTTAGGTCCTCTTTGTCACAGTACTTAATCCTTTTTCCTGATCCTTGTTAGAACAGGGCTGCTGAGTCCCTTAATCAAGCAGCCGAGGCGCACTGAAGCGTGCGGCGGCGGGCGGGCGCCTGACTGACGGCTGGGGGGATGCTCCTGCTGCTGCGGGCTCAGGCCAGCCACAGACAGCTGGCAGATGAGCTTGTTAAGGTAACGGGGACTCCCTGATAGGCTGGTATGAGATGCTTGGCATCTTTTCACACTGTATAATGGCCTGTCTTTAATTGTGTTAACCCCTTTTACAGAGAGGAATACGCCAAGGATTAGCTGTCATACAGAATGTGTAGCCAAAATGAGCAGTGAGCACAGGGCTTGCAGCAGCTCCCGTTGCCTGCACTTGCACAGCCTCTTTCATTTTGGAAAGCTGTGGTGTCAGGTTGATTCCAGATTGCACCAGCAGCTTGGCTCAGTCAGTCTTCAAAACCCTGTAAATATTTTTTTGTTTTGTTCCCCATAGTTAAAGATTATTTTATCCTATTGTGGTTTAGTTATTGTTGATTTATGGGGGAAGTGTAGACTTCTCTTCACTGTAAAATACACAAAAATAAATTGAAAATGTGCCACAAATTTCTTAATTTAAAGAACACAATAAAGTGTTTCAATGGCTAGACTGTCCTAGAATTCACCCCTTTATATACATAGTCACAAGGAGTTCAAGCGAAGCATATTGCTGTCTTTGGGCTTGGGTGGTAAACTTTTACAAAATGAACAAAAAAAAAAAGCCTTGAACAAGCCCATGACCGATCTGTTACATCTTCTGTCAACAGAGTAGGTAAAACTGCTATGTTAAAAGAATGGCATTGTCTGTCTGCTTTTGTAAGTGTGTGTCACTCTAACCACAGATCAGAGCAGGATCTTTGTGCAGATGATGTACTGGGCAGTAAGAATGCAAAAAGCCCCTGGAGCCGGGATTGAGGAATGCTTTGCAATGCCAAGCTTCAGCAGAGCAGACTTCTACCAGAAAATCATTCTCCTTTCATTCCTGCAGATCACAGTAAACAGGTGCATTATCAAGGCACACTTAAAACTAATTTAACCCGCTTTGCAGTGCATAGCAGCACTGAAACAAATAGAGTGGAACTGCATCCATCATGGTGGGAACTACAATGTCCTTCTCTTCCTCTTTGCTAAGACTGAAATATTTGCTTTTATTATGGTTGCACTCTCTGAAATTAATAAAAAGTTTTTACATTCACAGCAAGGTATTTCTTTCAAATTGTTCATGTTTTGAATATTTTTCAAATGATGTTTTGTTTGATCTCTTTCAGGTAATTTGGATCTGACTGGTCAAAAACAAGTCTTCAAAGCAGAGAACAATCCTTGGGTTACCCCTATTGCTGATCAGTTCCAGCTGGGGGTATCACATGTTTTTGAATACATTCGTTCAGAGACATATAAATAGTAAGTATTACATTATATATTGTAGCTGTGTTACTTGTTTTTTTCCCTGAAGTGTGTTGGGCAGGGTGTTACCACACATCTTTCATAATACAGGCAGTAAATTGGTATTCAGAACAAATATGCAAGCCTGTACATTTATATTAAGGAGTTTTTGCCAACTGTCATGTAGACAAGTTAGGAAAGCACAAAGACTGTTTGATACTGTCCTGCATTTTTTTTGTTTATTTCTAAGAGCTATTATGTAACATGGGAGATGTAAAAGAACAAGCATCACAAGCCTTTTGAGAAGTACTAATTTTCAAAATATGTTCAGTACGGCGTTATACATTGATATAGATATTTGTTACTGTTTTTGGATGCAGACTGTTATGTTTTGAGCTATCCAGACTTCACACCTGGTTTGATCTGGACTAATTTGCGAAAGTCTACAACCTTAGTAATTAAAATACAAGGACTAGTGCTTTCTTCACCAGTGTAAATGTGTGTGCTGGGTTTCTCCATTTTAATGCAAGATTCCATGTACAAGTGCTGACTGTTGGTTTAGGAAATAATGTCATTAATCATTCACTAAACTGTAATATTTGTTTTAAGTAAAGATCTCCATGTTACTCTTTAGATGGGAAGATACTTTTCAGTGTCTAGCAACAATCTTGATGCTGTTTCCCTAGGAGCAGTGGGTGGTACAGCAACAGTACAACCTGGATTGGAAAGTTAGTTTCTGCATTTTGCCTTTATTTTTAAAACTGTATTTTAATAATTCAGAAGCATTTATGACAATCTTTTATATGGCTGCTGTTGGAATAAAATTACCAGAGAAGGGTATTCACAAGTGGCAGTTGTGGGATTCCAATTAAGTACCTGAGATGCAAATTTCTACATGAAACTAAATGACCCAGCAGTGGCTTTTGTAGGCTATTGTTCTTCACTTACAGAATTTTAAATGAAAAGAATCACAGATGGGAGAGTGGTGGCAAGAATTGCGTGTCTCAGAAGGGTGCTGATATTTATGCTGTAATTCGTGTTCTCAAGACAGATTTATTCATAGATTTAAGTAGGCTGCAACACCCTTCTTGCAGTAGTACTCTGTACTACAGACATGCTGTAGGGAAGCAGCTGCCTGTCTCCTTGGACCATCCCTCCCCACTGTTCTTTGCGTACCTGCGTCTCAGTTTCTTGATAATGTTTTGTAATTTTGCTTTACATTGTCAGTTTTACATTTCTGTTTGCTGAGCAGTATAGGTTAGGGACCCTCATGCACTTCTCTCGGGGACCACTCTGGGCATCATGGAGACAGCAAAATTTTAAGGACGGAAGTGCAGTTTTGAGAATGTGACCCATATTCAGTTTCTGGGGAAGGTGGTGGGGAGAAAGCTGTTATTATATATTTATAATATTAAAAAAAAAGTGTAATTCTGGGTATAATAAACTGCTCTGGCAACTTTCCTGTGGTAATCAAAATTGAGGCAAAGGTTCTGTAATTCATCAGTTGCCTCAACTGTTCTTTGTTCTGAGTTAGCCATATTTTATTTGTTGTCTTACTCTTTACTAGGTGTCGCCATGGCTAATGGGCCAATTTTGATTTTGTCCTTAGTAAATAATTGAAACCTTTATAGTTAATGGTGTAAGCAGAATCAGACTCTTGTTGCTAATAGGGAGAAAAATCAAAACCAAATAATCTTTCTCATTCATGTTTCTACTTTGATTTTAGAAGTTATTACATCAATGTGCCATAATTTTCAAAGTTTAGTGACAGGAGCCAAATGCATGGAGATGTTAATAATTAGGTGTCAATTTTAAGTTTTCAGCATTATGACCATTTTATATTTAAATCATAAGTCTAAAGTATCAGTATAATTTGTTAGAAAACCGGTAGTAACTTTTTTGAGTCTTGGTTTTCCTTGTTTGCCCTGCTAAAGAGAGTTCATGGATTTTCCTACTGAAAAAAAGATTGTCTTTTTTATTTCTAGTTTCCTCTAAATATGTGATAGAGAATATCTGGGATGCCATGTCCTAAAGATGTTCCTCTGTTTGCGTTTGGTTTTAGGAGTTAAAACTCAAAAGCAGTGGCATGGTCTAGGTAGCAGGTCTGGTAGCATTATTGTGCACAAAAGCAGATAAGCTGTACACTCAGAAGAAATTAAACTGTTGCTCGTGGTGGAATTTTGATCTTTTCCTGCTAATGACTGTATAGCTTTTTCAACTGCCTTTTTCTTTCAGAGCCTTTGAACAGGTAGTGTGTCTTTTTCCTATGAAGCAAAACACAAGGTTGATATGTGAATTTAGTATTTTTCCCTGTGGGTATCTAAATAAGGAAAGTCAAGTTCTTGAGTGTTTGTGTGTTTTATTGCTTATTCTGCCAAAAGAAAAATCTTCCAGCGTTTGTTGGATTGACACAGCTTAACTTTTACTGTGAGGCAAAGTAGTCCAGTTAAATGAATGATTGGATAGGATGCTGCTTAGCTAACCTCACTTGCAACACTGAGAAAATAGAACATACATTAGCAGCTGACCATCAGACCAGTAAGTTTGCTTTCAGATACTGGAAAGTGTAGAGTCTCATAAACCAGAACTATGCGTCTGTATGGTGGATGAATTTTGAACTCCAGAGACAGAGATTTGTTTCCCTATGCTCGTTGTTTTTGCTAACTGACTGGAAGTACTGACTTTTCTTTTTGGCAAGGTTCACATTGTCTAGACTAGCTAGGACAGTGAGGGTAGGCTCATACAGTCACAAGTGCCAAGTTTCAGAGGCTCACCAAGCTACATTTTCACCAAGTGGGTTATGGTAATACATTTTATTTTGTGTTTGCAATGGTTAGAACTTGTTTGCTGTTAACTTAGTCAGAAAGCAGTAACTCAGTAATGCACTCACTTCCAGTTATGTAAATAAACCTTGATGTTTCTGCTGATGACTGATGGCATAAGCCATCACTGCAGTCAGTGTCAAGGATCTCCATTCAGATTCTGTTGCATTCTCATTCAGTGAGGTTGCACTAGGGAAGCAGCTACCAAATAGATCACAAACCTCTTCTTTTCCTTTGTGAAATGTACTGGCTGTTTCAAGCATACTTAGTGAAAAATTACATCCCATTTTTAGCCTTGTCTTGGGATATTCATGCTCTAGTGATTAATTGATAAGTAGGGGATGACAGTCATGAAGGATGATTATGTCTAAAGATAAAATGTCATTTGTCTTGCATACTTTTACATTTCCATTCCTGTTTTACAGGGTACTCGTGCACCAAGTATAAAACTGGAATTGCACTTTACTTTAGAAGCATGTTAACCAGTGAGACCCTCAGATCAGCTTGTCTTTGTAACTTCTTTCATTTCCTTTAATTTCCTTACCTTTCATGAGAAATGGTGCCCGGTGATTTTTTTCAACCCTAATTTTTCAAGGAAGACTTGTGCTGATGAAAAGATGGGCCATATATTGTGCTGGAAAATATGTGTGGAGGGGCTCTTAATTCTTAACAGGAAATCCAGCAGCTCTTGGTACTTCGCTAGCTTTTGTTGGCTAAAATACACCCACTGCACATATCATCTTGTGACAGCATCGTTTGGAAATAGGTCAGTTTGCCAAGTGTATAATGATTTTTAATCTCTCACTGCTGTGTAACTTTCTGAAACTTTAGTAAGCTGAATTTTGGCTTTGATTCTATATATACTCAGGAGCTGCCATTAAACTCCCTGATAGTGTTGAAAAGCAGTTGAAGAACTTGCTTAAACAGTGAAGGATAATGGCAACCTTGTCTCCTCAAAGGGCTTAACTAAATGTTTTATTTTTTATTCATGCCTTTAGTCAACTTTCGGAGTGACCTTTATGTTGTAAGTATATTCTCAGAGGATCTTCTCTGTCTAGGATACTGACAAAGAGATGATGTATTGTGTGATTTAGTGGTCACAATGTACTTAGATAAGTGCAGACAGACTTAAATGTTGGAAAGAAAACAATGGATTAAGCTCCTAAGAACAAAATTCTATGATGCTCCTTAGGATTTATGTAAGATAATTAGTGGTTTGATTAAGATGAGATAAAACTGAGATGTGCAGTTGATACCAGTGAGTGGGTTTGGTTGCTGGCATTTACAGTAGTTAGTCCAGAAAGCTACTCTTTGGGTACATTTCTGGAATTATTCATATGCTCTTGATTGATCTTCCTGTGGAACCTGTTCTTTGCATGTTCAAAACAGAAAAAATCAAAATCACTGTTCTATCACAGCAGAGCCCATTGCAGACATCAATACCTCATAGTGTAATCCCAGCTGAAACAAAAGAAATTTCTGGTCATGAGTGCATTTTTAAACTGCCCTTAAACTCAGCAATTAAACCCAGCAATCCTCTTTTAACACTTTATCTAATGATTGTTGTTTCCCTGTTTGACCTCCATATTCCAGTGAGGCAGAATTACGATAGAACAGTCACACCATTTTAAAGTCTCTAGAAAGCAGATTTTTCCCCATGAGGCAATCGATTTGGAGTCAAGAGGCTCAACAAGATGTTTTGTGAAAGGAAGTAAGTTGCACTTTCCCCATTTCCATCAGAAAAGGTAGTAGAAGAGCAAGCCTTTTTCAAGAGTGACACATGAACTCTTAGCAGAGAAAACGGTTTGACAAATGCAGTGCTGAACATAGATCTCCTGGCAGCATTGGAACATAGGTTTCCCTGGGCAGGTCGATCTGCGCTAAGCATTGTAATTGAAAACCCCATTTCATTGTCAGTGACAGTGTGGAAAAATCCACTCTTGCTTCAGCCCTCTGTGTAGAGACAATCTCCCCAGCTTCCTGGGAATGAGTTGTTGTGCTGAACCCCACTATTATGCAGCAGCTGCTTCCAGGGCAACAGACACAGGTCATGAAGGAACTGATTCCTCTTCTGGGTTACATTAATGAAGAGTATTTCAGGATTTATTTTTAACAACTCAAGACAGGCGAGATACTCAGAGTAGTGCACTAGAATGCAGATACTATATTGAGATAACTAATTATCTTACTCCACAGTTGTTAAGCCTGTTTAAGCCAAGCCAGCTGCGTGATTGGTGCTGTCCAATAATGTAAAGATGATAATCAGGAAAACCACCTATTAAGGAGTGAAAAAGAGGTCAAACAAGTGAAAAATCCATGTGTTGGTTCTTGGGAAGCACATTGGGAAAGTGGGAATTGCCAGCAGTTGATATGGAGGTGTCATCAGGTTGAAATGATATGAAGGTAGATAGTCCTGAAATGGTGTTACTTGTGTAGCACAGTCTAGAACCTCCGAAAATCCGATTTTTTTTATGCCAGCACAAAAGGCAGGAGTATTTAAATTATGTTTGCTGATGGTGCAAAGGTAGCAGCATAGAAAAGAATCAGCGTACCACACAGTAAGAATTGGCAAACAAAGAGGAGGGCTTGGGTATATTGCTTACAGGTGAGCCACCTGAGGTGTGATATTCTGGAGTGAGAGGGAGAGAAAGATAAGCATAATCCCCAGAGCTTGGCTAAAAAGAGTGGAAATTTTCCAGTATGAAAAAGGAAATATTTCACAGTTGTGGTCATTATGTTCATGAAAGATGAATTCAGGCAGTAACAGGCAAAGTGTGGAAATATAATAGGATAGTGAAATGAATGAGGAAAAAAGAGGAAATTTAAAAGATAATTCATTTATTTAGCAAAATCAAGCCTGACCATGGCTGTCATTGGAAGGCAGAGGGGGAGGAATAAAATTTATTTAAGGCATAGAAGAATAGTGAACATAAGAACAAATATAAACAAGCTGGTCAGGTGTGTATTTAAAGGAAGGTCTCTAATTATTAAGGGAGCACTGTAATAAATAACCTTCTGATAGAAATAGTCTTCCAATAGAAGAAATGAAAGCCAAAGTTTTGTTTCAGTGAGCACCAATCAGTTGAGCAGGAGTACATGATGTGATTACTTGTGGCAGAGTTCGGCATGTCTGTGATGTAGACAGGCCTTGCATTCACATCTCCTGATATTTGAGTGAAAAATTCAGATGACACCCCCATGTATATTAAGATAACTGCACAGTGCCACTGACATTAAACTAAGGAAGGCAAGCTCTGTTTTATGTTAATACGAAAAAGAATAATTATGTATATTCCTCCATTTAATAACCCGTTTAAATATTATGGTGGTTTTGTGCAGTAGTTTATAATTACTGAAAATTTTTCATAACCTAAGAATCTTTATTATTTAAGTTACATATTCATTAGGAAAAATCATTTGGGGTTATGAAAATCTTACTAACTTTTTTTTTTTTTGCTCTTAGGCTGTAGAGATACCTAGAGAGAATGCTTTTCTTTGGCTATCTCTAGGTAAAATTAAATTACCCGGTCATTGCCGAATCTTGTGATGGTACCAAAAAGAATTGGGCACAGTTGATTTCAGATGTAATTTCAAATGGTTAGTATTCTGTACTTCTTGGGGGAATAAAGATCATATAGAAGAACACAGACCAGTTGCTTGAAACATCTATAGATCACGTTCAGCAGAGCTCAGACACCTTAGCTGTTTGTATGATCTACAGACATCAGAAAAGATTTAAGGAACCTAGATAGTGTGAGTCTACCCTGCCTTGCTAAGAAGGACAAGCCATAATAAATGCCATTTACCTTCTTTATTTTTCTTTGCTTTTGTCTCGAGTATTCTTTGGTAGTTTGTGGATGTAGTGGTTTAATCCCAGACAGCAACTTAGAAGCACACAGCTGTTTACTCCTTCCCCTGGACCCTATGGGATAGAAAGGAGAATCAGAAAAGGAAAAAGCTTGCGTTAAGAGCAATTCAGTAATTAAAACAAATTACATATAATAATACTACTGATATTAAAATATAATAATAGTAACAAAAAAAAGAGAAGAGTAAATCCCAACAGGTCTTGCACAATATGACTGTTCACTACCCACTGACCAAGGCCAAGCCCATCCCTGAACAGCAATCAGTCCCTCTTGTCCAACTGCTCACAGTTTCTACACTGGGCACGATGTTGTGTGGTGTGGAATATCCCTTTGGCCAGTTTGCTCAGCTGTCCCAGATGTGTTCTCCCCCTTCCCCAGGTTCTTGTGCATTTCCTCACTTTCAGAGCATGAGACATTGAAAAGCCCTTGGCTCAGGATAAGCTCAATAACCAAAACATCAGTGTGTTATCAATATAATTCTCATCCTGCATCCAAAACACTGCACTGTAACAGGTACTAGGGACAAAATGAATTATACCCCAGACAAAACCAGGACAATGGAATAGAAGGCTTCATGCATTAGTTTTCTCTTTGATGCAGCTCTACAAATACTTCTAGAACCAGGATTCTCACTGTTCCTAGAGGGATTGCTCATGTTCATACACTCATAGTATGCACCATTAGTGAGTACTTCTTTTCCCTTCTCATTTGCACTCTGTGATTGTCCTGGGCCTGTACAAGAAATAAGGTGGTGTTGCGTGTCTGACATTCTGTTGCTGGAGCTCACTTAACTATTTCAGTGACTTTTTAGCCTGGCATCTTTGCCATTTGACCCCTGACAGGGGTGGAACATCTGTGCCAGTGGTAGCTGTGACCTCATTTATTTTTAGCATGGTTTCAAAGACTTGGTAAAGGTAGTGGAAAAAAGATGACCTCAGTGATCTACGTTAGGTGGGAGTCTCTGAGATGCCACATCTCCTGTGAAGATGAACTCATGACAAATTAAACTTTTCTCAAAGGATGGCAAGAAGCAAGCTGAGAAGTAAACAAGTGTTAATAGTCCTGATTCACACATTTTGATCACGTACCAGTAAAAAAATTTAAATTTACCAATAAAAATCTATTACGAACCTGATGTGGGGAAATATAAAAATGTCATTTGCGTTTGCTTCTATTGTATTGAAGACATGATACTGTATATTTTATATGAAAATGCTGATTTGTATTCCAACCACATGTTATATTTATTGGCTGTATTTTAAAAATTGATAAATATATTAGTACATTATTTCCAACAGAGAAAATAGATGACTCAGAGTCCTGACATTTTTAGACAACATTTACATGCAAATCTGTAACTCTTCCTTAAAGAAGAGCTAACTGGAACCCATGTCGAAAGATAAACAATAAAAACACTATATCTGTATATTTTTGTTTATATATTGCTAAGATGGATATGTAATAAAACTAAAACTATCACTGATGTATCTGACAGATATTGCACATATAAATATTGGTGTAACTACTGATACTGCCATTCCCTTTGATAAGAACTTTATTTAAAGTTTAGAATATTATGCAGTAATCCAATTACTATGTCAAGGATGACAATCCAGGGTTTATGTCACTGGGGCAGATGTCTGGAGCTATGTTAGAAGTGAAATTGGAATGAAGGGAGGTAAATGCAGAAGCTGAGGACTTGATGGAAGCAAAGCTAGGGAAACAGTAGTAGGGTATGTGATTTAAGTAGGGAAACAACACAGAGTTGCATCAAACTATAGGGCAAGGCAAGATCAGTAGCTGAGTTAAAAATAAGTGGTAATTATGATAAATCCAAAATGAGTAACAAGTAGAGGTGTACAAAAGAAAGTGGTAAGCAACAGGATCAAGGATCTGGCTTGGGGAACAGGTTCTTAGAACCCCTAGAACCTTGGGGTCTAAGCAGGCAAGCAAAGAGTGAGATGGGCAGCTGCAGGCAAGTGACACCTTGGGCAGGAAAAATGATAGAGGGGATGGAAACAAGTTTCTGCAGTGGGAAAGAGGGCCAATCCAAAGTGGGATCTATCTTGTTAGGCTCTTAGCCATTGGAGAGACTTCTTAGCTGATTATGATAAATCTTGGAAATTAAATGGGCCCTTTTCTGAGCTATGATAGATTACTAATAATGACGAGGGAAGGAAAGTCATGTTCTGTTATGCTTCTGTTCAGTGCAAGCTGGGTGATCATTTAGGGAAGATGAGTTATTTCTCAGTCACTCAAGTAGAAGCCTGACTAACATTTTGTTGTGAGAAATAGTTTTAAACATCCAAGCCTCTGGGCATGCACCCAGAAGGTTTAGAAGACTTGACTGACAGAGTCTGGACTCACCAAAGTTCCCTCTTAATTAAATTACTGTGTCAGTGAAAGAACAAAAAAGTGACAGAAGTACTAGTATCTTTCCAGCATCAAGGGAGATGAATAGACCAAATTGGATTATTATGAACTGGTTTACTCTGAAATAAATTTTGGGTTAAATAGTGAGAAAGAGATATGAGATTCTACTAGTGATGATATAAAGGAAATGGCTGCAATATGAATGTCATTAATACTCTTTAAAGTATGACTATGATTTTGAGAACTTTTTCCTAAAGAAATATTAAAGAAATATATTGATTGGTCAAGGCAACTTTTGAAAATGACCACTGCATAATTTCATAATTTAAGAAGAGTTATCAGCTCCCTGAGAGGTCTTGGGAGACAATTACCAAAGTGAATGTTTCTGGTGAGTTCCACAGAGATCTGATCTGGAGTCATTAAATGTTGTCCTCAGGTATTTGGAAGCAAATACACAGTTGTTTTTGATGAGCTGGAAGCTGGTGAAAGGTAACAGTGAAGGTATGGGCTGTCCTGGGTCATTTAATGAACTGTGCCTGTACACAGGTGTATTTTAAAGTAGCTCAAAGAAGAATTACGTATCTGTGAATAATACATGCCAGATATACCACATGGCGTGGTTAGGATTACAGGAGGAGATAAAAACAAGTGAATACATTTTTCCAGAATGCAGTCAGCACTGAAAAGCATTTTAAGAGACATAATATAACCAAAGTGCACTGTCAGCTCACAGTTCAGTGTTACAACTGAAAGGTTTGACTGAATTCAGCATCAGCCCCAGCTGATGTCAGATTAGTGAGTATGGGAATAAGAATTTACTACTTACTGCATCAGCTGGGGCTGATGCTAAATTCATTCTGGTGTCAGTAGTTTTAAAGGGATGTTAAAAATGTGTTTAAATGCAGACACCTCCATTATTTGAGAACAGAAGTCAAGAAGATAAGGAAAGGAAACCAAGGTACAATTTGCAGGCTTTTCCTGGACAGGCTTCCAGGGAAAGTAACATACTCATTTTTCTTTTATTGTCCTCCAGTTGCCTCAGGATGCTTTCTGGGAAAATGTGTTTTAGAGCAGCATCTCAGTGTGAAGGTTATTGTATGATCCATGGTGGATTTTAAGACACTGTGTGTAGTATCCAAAGGTGATGATCTATTGCCTGATTTTAGACTTTACCAGAAATGCCACAGTTGTACAGCTTTGTATCCAGTAGTGTGTTTTTCTGCTCTGACTGCTGTGGGCATGGTGAGTCCATCATCTCCAATGGATTCAAGGGGTTTTCTCAACATTTCTGGGGGGTGTTGTTGCTAACCAAAGGCAGTGTGTGCAAAATACATGCAATTCAGAAATTCAGCTGATACTCTCTGAGGGTAATTCACCTAATATTATTTGGGTTTTGTTTTTGGCTTTTTTTTTTTTTTTTTGCAGGATTTTTGTTTGTTCGTTTATTTGTGGTTTTTAGTTTTTTCTTGTTTTTTTTGTTTTGATTTGGGGGTTTTTTGGGTTTTGTTTTGGTTTGTTGGGTTTTTTTGTCTGTTGGAGAGGATATTTCAGGAAACAGAATTTGGGCTTCACAGTAGGTAAAAAAAGAATAGAGCATTTTAAAGAAAATCCTTGAGACAGACAGCAAGAGGACAAAGAGTAGATTGGAAGTGGCAGACAGAACAATATCAGTTGAGGACTAATGTGCAAAACACTGGCTTTCCACATAATAAGGGGTTTCTAGTAAATGGTGCATCTAACAGTAAAGAGTAGTCTCTTAACCCTTTATAATCTTAAAAATTCAGTTGATTTGCTTTCTTGTTTTCTTCTTCAGATTGGTTCTTTATAACCAAACAAGAAGAATTACTGCACACATTTGCTGGTTTTATTTGGGAAATAAATTAAAAAGTGGCGTTTTTATAATCAAGCAGATCTGTCTGCAATTTCTATTCTCTATGCAGTCATATCTGTTTTATTGCTGATTTTTATTGAACTCCAGTTTCTTCTTTCAGTTCCACATTATTTCAGGGCTTTGTGTGATCTTTAGCAATTTTTTCACCCTTCTAGTGAGGGCTATCAGCTAGATGGAGAGGTGTCCTTAATTTTATGATTGCCTTAATCAACCATTTATCCAGTGGAAGGCTGAGGTTGGAATTATTCTGGTGTAATTTGCTGTAGCCACTTGTAATATAAGCTCTGATAAACTTCTTAAAAACCATGATTTTGTTTTATCAGGTGTCACCGTCATCCTGTTTATATGCACTTTTACAGTCCCTTACACCTAAAACATGTTGAAAGTGGTTATGATCAGATTTCACTTCAAATTCTTGTCATTAAAATTTTTCTTGAAAAGGATAAGCTGAAAAGCAAGAACTTCTGCTATAAATGACACAGGGTTTCTCAGTACTGCATTTCAATGGTTTCCTCTGATCAAACAAGAAATGCCCTACTGTTAAAGCTGGGGATAGTCGAATTTAGGTCCTGTGTAGGCAGCACCTTTTGACTACAGCTTTGCAATGTCTTTTTTTTTTTTTGTTTCTATTCTGTACCCAACCATTTTAATTACTGAATCCTAAAAATATGATATAAAATCAGTCTCAAATATACCAGGAAAAGAAATACCCTGTAATTTTTCTTCTTTATTACACTTGATTGGAAAAAGTAATTGTACTCTAAAGTGAAGTGTGCAGGAGCATAAACAGCAAATAGAATTAAATACTGACCATTTCACTTGCTGCAGCTTCACAAAAGCAATAATAATAAATGCAGGAATATTAGCCCTCTTCATAGTTTTGCCACATGTTTTAAGAAGCTATCTCCAGTGCTGAATGTAAACCATAGCATTTGTTTCACTGAATGTGGAACAGTGATTCCCTAAATCCTTTTGGTTATCTAAAGAAATTTTTGGTCAGGTAGGTTTTCAGTCCTACAAAGATACATCTTGCACCAAATTGCTGTCACAGGATGGTAAATATATGCAGAACTAAATAGAGCAAATCCAATACACAGTGCTGTAAGTATGGTTCCCCTTGGTAGGAAGAGGATATGCTTGATCCGAATTCACATGTGTACCCAGATTGCTACCTCTGAGCTGCTTCAGCATCTAATTTTGTGATACTTTCTTCACATTAAATGTTTTGGGACTTATCCAAGGTAAGAGAGCAGGATCCAGAGCTCTTCAAAGACACATTGCAAGAACCTGCTACCTACAAAGACTCCAGTGAAGATAGATCACAGTTTTAGAATAGAATTTAGGCATAAATATATGTGTGTCAGTTTTGATTCTTAATGTAAAAGGGATTTTGATTTAAAAAGTTGCAGCTCTTAAAACATGGGTTTTAGTCATCCTTCAGCTGGATATAATTTCCAAGCTAAATTCCAAATATGAGTTTTGGGTATTGGGATGTTCTGTCTCCTGTTCATTTCTCCAAAATTCAGATTTACACAATTGTTGACTTTAAAAAAAGAAAAGGTATGCAAGAAATGACAGTGATGATCCTGAATATAAATTATATCAAGCAAATTGATGCAAGACAAAATTACCAAATCAACCTTTTTTAGTCTATATATTATATGGAATATCTAATCTATATTTGGCAGTAATTTACTCTTGCCCATGAATTTCTGACAGTTTCGATTCTTTGGTCTTATTAATCAAAGTAGTCAGCACCAGAGCAATTTTTATGAGACTCACTAGTCATAAAAGATTTATTATCAGATAAATCAAAGAAACAACTAGCATCTTAATAGGGTGAACAGAGTGGCATGTAAAAGATCATTCAAGACTACATGCTTTTGACACTTGTGTATTCCATTTACTGCTAGAGCCAGAGGTTCTGGTTCCATTTTCATTAAACTGCTCGTGACCATGATACAGTTTCTACCTTTAGTGCAGGACTTTTCTTCTTCTTCCTTCTTCTTTTTTTATACATACAAACATACATACATACATACATATATATATATACATGAGTCAAGCAGTCACGAGAACAGAGTCACTTTAGGTTGTCCCTATAGTCAACTGGGCACCTCAGGAACCAAGAGAGTTCACCAAATAACTAAGCCCTGCTCTTGAGGCCCAGAGGGGAAGGGCTGGGCCCTTGGGCACCTGTGTTGCTGATGCCAGGCTCCTATGCCAGGCTCCTGTGTGCCCCAGCTGGTGCTGGCTCTTATGTGACCATGAAGCAGGGGTGTTCAGGGCCTGATACAGAGGGAAAGTTATTTTGGCAGTTTTTGTGTGAATTACCTCCTTGAACTCGGTGCCTGACAGCCAGCATTAGCCCTGAGAGCAGCAGTGCAGCCCCAGCCGAGGTGGCCCAGCTGAAGTGGGTTTAAACTCCAGGTTACATCAGCCCCTCAGCCATGTGTCCAAAGGCATGAGGAGGAGAACCTGAGTCTGCTTCATGCACCAATGAAGCAGACCTCCTGTGAAGAGAAAACAAGTGCTTTTAAGAACTAAAAAACTAACACCACCCAGCATCAGTGAGCTAATCAGAAGTCTGGACTTGTCTTGTGTTCAGAATAAAAGGGGGCGGAGAAAGTTCCGACAGCCTGTGTCCCACGTGAATCTGGTGAGGCTGAAAATACACAAGTGTCATTAATGGAATTCTTGTAGGTAGCTTTCATATGTTTTGTGTAATAAAAAAATAACTGAAGGGAGATTGAATTTATTCTGTGTTAATAACTAGAAAGGATGTTTCTGGATGGCTACCAAATGATGCAGAACTGTGAACAATACAAAAGAAACCCTACTGTTCCCTGTTCCACTCAATCCATTCTTTTCCAGGAGAAACATATTTAACTTTAGCATTGTTTTTCTGTGTTTGTGGTTCTAATTGTGACTGGAAAAAAGGCTGCCTGTGGGATGAGCAGCTTACAGAAGTGCTGTTGTCTTGTAGCCTTTAATGTTTACCTCCCTGGTATTCCAGTTAAGCCAGTTATGGCTGAAAATGGTTGCTGTGGGTTATTCACTTCATTGTGCATGTAAGGTGTAAGAGAGCTAGATACAGTTATCTTATTTTTCTTCTAGATACAGCTCTAAAGTGATGGTTTTAAAACATACTGATAACATCCAGTAGTTGATGCTAACATCTGATGGCAGGTGCACATTTTCTTTAGCTTTCTTTGCTTACTTACAGTTTCTGTTTGAATCTTTCTTGAAGAGTAGATTTTTATCTTCTTTTTATTCTTGGGACAAATGTATAATGAGACATGGAATTTCTAAGCTGTTGTATTTGTCATTAACATGTCAAAATAACCATCTCTGTGTACTTTTATGTACTCAGTAGTACTTGCATTCATAATAGAAAGGGCTATTCTTCTCTGGTCTTGATTTTAAGGCAGACTGGAGTTTGGGCCGGTCCATGTTTGGGAAAGCTTTTTGGTAGAATATATAAAACTACAGTTAAAAGAACTGTTAAATTCAGTGGATTAAAGGGTGTGATTTAGTCAGTGGCTAAGGAGTCTTACTTGAAATATGTACATAGTTCAGAGTACTCCTAGAGTAAATTTGGAAGCATTTGCTGGATGATAAGTGAAGTGGGCAGTTGAGTTTCACATCCTTCTATAAATTGGAGAGGTACCTGGCAGGTGACAAAGTGTAAGATGGAATCCTAGTTCCCTGTCTGTCACAGAAGTCATGTGTAGCTTTAGTAACTTTTCAAAGATCTCAGAACAAGCTGTCTTCATCTGAGGGCTATAACTTCCCAAGACCCATACCAGTAGACAAAAGTATATGTGGATTTTGGAGTGGAGAACTGGCAGGGCAGGTGGCTGGTAAGAAATCAGCCAGTCAGTGCCAGACCAGTGTTGGAGCACACAGTTCTGTTTGTTCCCTTCACTGAGAACTCAGTTAACTTCATTCCCAGTGCAAAATCTACCTAGCCAGGGCTTTCTTTTCTATAACTTCACTGGGATTTTCTTGAGTGTCATAGGACAAAAGGCATAAAGATCTACTCTTCAGCACACAGAGGTCTAACAGAGTTTAGGTTCAAGATCCCACAGCCCCTTCCATGGCACTTGACCACTGATGGAAAGAGTTGAGAGCTGCTCTAATCACTAGTATGGAGAACTTGAGGGACAGATGATGTTTTCATTTTCATGAGGCTGTCTCTTGTACCTTGCAATTTTATTGAAAGCTATTGAGGGTGAATTCTGTTTGGTGTATTTGGATACTTACTCCACCTGACCTGATGCATATGAGGTGGCTTCTGGTGTGATACTTTCGTTCTAACTAGGAGAGGTGGTTCAAAAACAGTTTTCCACACTGTTACATCAAATTATGCTATATTACCTACAGATTTCTTCACTGAGCCATTTTGCTTTTTTTGTTTGTTTTTTAATTAGTAATATTGACTTCATTTTCTTTGTTGGTTGACTTTAATTTACAGTTTCACTCTGGAAATTGAAACAAAATAGTTTATTTCTGCAGGTGAAATTCTTGCAAATTCAGTCTTGCATTTCACAATTTAGGTTTTGATTAATTGATTTACTTTTTGCTTCAGTTTTGAGACTATTCTGTAGATGCATGCTATAATGAGATTTTAATCTCTTCCAGATAAGTTTATTTTTCTGCTTTCCTCTGAAGTACAGTCCTGTTCACATGATGAGATACTACCAAATAGATTTCCCTAAAGATTTAGGTGTGCCTATGGTCAAAATCTGACTGCTAATGGTGTATCAGTTCCAAGTGATCCACTGCATAGATTCATAGCTTTGGATGGGGCAAATATGTGTTTAAGTGTTGCAATAATCTGTACATCCCATATTGTTTTATGGAGGAGAGTTTGCAGGTAAAGGTTCTTCTCAACCAACCTGAAACCCAAAGATGCATCTTAGTGCACTAGTGACAGTGGCTTGAGCTATCATAAATATTTGGACACCAGTTTGCAAAGATACACAATGACTTTTTACACATTGATGTTGTTTTGGGAGTTCCTGTTGAGTTATGTGTGTACTAAATGGTTGGTTCCTTTTAAGAATTCCACTATTGATTGTTGATTTTTTCAGTAATATTTGCTTATCAGCATTCAAATGCCAGGTATTCTGTGGCTTATGGTGTTAAGAATGGTAATTGAAACTTCATATTCCCTTTTCTTGGCAACTCCTGTATCCACTAATCTATAAAATTATTCATCAACTTAGTTTCATTACTTCATTAAGCTTAATATTTAGTTTTAATACTTTGAAGCTTTGTTTGCTAGAGTCAGGTTTACCTGTGTTCACAAAGTAAGTAGTGTGAGTCGCTTTCATTATTTCCTCACTGAAGAAGGTGTTAGCATTTATGTATAAGAAAATGAGACCCTCATATCAAGGGGGAATGTTAGTAATTCTTATTTCCCTACAAAGGATTGATTTGTGGTATTAGATAATACTAGAATGCATTTTACACCAAATCTTCCTCTCCATATGTTTCACAGACAGTGGAGCTGGGAATCAGAAAGGCTGCTTTCACTTAAACATTTGTACATCAGCATGGGAATATATACATGGGTAGTGAAGAGTATATGTATTGGAAAAGTAAGGAGTCTGGAATAAGATGAGGTGAAACACTTCCTGTGTTTCTGATAAAAGGATAGAGGTAGACTTCTAAAAGGTTTATATGTTCATGGTGTATGTGTCTCTACACACTCAGCTGTCCATAAATATTCTCCCACTTTCCTGTATATATTTGGTTTAGTGCTGAAATTGCCTATTGTTCAGTAAATGCATCCATTAACTCAGTTCAATTCATTCTTCACCAGGAGAAGGATAGATTTAGAAAACAATGGGCATTGAAGTGCAGAAGTCTGTTGACATGATTTTTTTTTTTAAATTGTGTTAAAAATAAATTGGTAAAAATAATACTCATAGGTAAAATACTGAGATTATCAAAATGAATCATGGGATGACCTGTGGGAAATGTAGATATTGCAGAATCCAAATTACTATATTCATGAGGATCATCATTAATTATGTGATTGTAGATACACACATACTATAGCCCAAAAATGTATTGTAGTTTTACAACTGACTAGCTGTTTGATGTGGCAGAATGTAGTCTTTGCATATGTATTAAAATTATTTATAACTGGTTGCAGTCTAGATGTACTGCTCTATTCTTATGTCTTGCTTCAATACATTTTCTTACCCCATTTTATCATGGCATTGTATTGGAAATTTTTCTAAATTTTAGAATGATCCATGGGGCATTTTCCAAAACCCCTATCAGCATCTCTTAAAAACATGTATTTACATTTAACAATACTTTCAGAGGGTTAGTAGCAGTACATATTTTCTATATATATTTGTTTGCTGTTCTTTTTTTTAAAATGTTTTATTTAGATGGAAAAGGGATATACATTGAAAAATTAGGGCTATGCATTTATTTAAATTCCATGGACTTATTAATTCTCCAGTTTACAACTATGAATTGGTTCTTTTAAAAATGGTGAAACATTTATGATACATTTTTATGGCTTACCCACAGATGTTCTAGCAAAGTTACAAAAATCAATTATATACCTATGGAGTGTGTAGTGTCTTACACCTCCTCCAAGCTTGTCAGGGCAACAAGACTTTTGCTGAAATAAAAGGAGCAGGATAGGGAGGCTTTCTACCAACATGATGTGCAGTAGGATAGTCACAGTTACCTTACCTAGTGGCTGGTCTATAAACATTGGCTAATTTGTGTATGCAGGTCAGACATCTTTATTTCCAATAGAATTCAAATGAAAAAGTCTGCCTGTAGCAGTATGCAAAAGGGAACTTAAGGTGATACATACTGTGTATCTTACTTTGCCAACCACATTGTTTTTTAGGTTTTTCTTTTAATGTAATTTGCAAGAAGAAAACGTTTGGCTTTCAGAAAGAAAAATGCAGCTTAAAACATTAATATAGCTTAATAGATATGCCTTAAACACATTATCAGTGTAGAAGAGTTGATAGTTGGTTGGGTCTTGCTGTATGAAGCTGGAGGAGTCTGATACTGTAGCGGAAATCTTTTGCTTTGTCATGAATACTTTAGAAGTGGGTTACTGTGCTGCCATTTGCATGGTGATGCAGAATTGTTTTTGCTTGTTGTCAAAAGCAATTAGAATCTAATGAAACTGTCTGCAAACCTTGTGATGAACACTTTGCATTTGATTAATGTCTTGATGTTGAATAAAAGAACAGTCCCTTTTTAGGTATTATTTCATGTCTTGCTGAAATACACTCATGATTCCTGTTAGTAATTAAATAGAAAGCAAATTAAGAAAAAAACAAACAGATCAGTGTAAAAAATAACCATGACAAATCTGCATGACAAAAAGCTCTGTGACCACTGCTGCCATGACCATGGTTTGCCTGTAGAAGGCCTGAGGTACAGCAATTGCTTTACATTCCAACAAAAGACACAGTCCCAGCTGTGCACTCCCTGTTCCAAAAGAAGTGCAGCATCTTTGTGTTTATCAAAAGATTTTGCAAAGCATCCAAGTTGTTTAGACTCCAAGGGATGCAGGAAATACTGTTGCAAAAGTGAAGTCTTCCACATAGGTGTAATTCTGCAAATAAAATGGGGAAAAATGAGAAATAAGGAAAGCCAGAAGAAAGATGGTGCAATATATCTGGTTTACCTTATCTCTCTGTGGAGGTTTCTGCCTGGATTTGCTGGCCAAGTGTAAGTATCCATAAAGAGAAGGCAAAAAAATATTTCATTTTTGGCCAGCCTATTTATCCATACCTCCTCTATGAGCTCATCCTTACATAAACTAAGTTAAATATTTTTCCATACTGATGTTTATTCATTTAATTCCTGTGCTCAAATGTTTAGGAGTCATGTACCAGATTGAGGAGGCTACCTTCTCTTAACTTTTCAGCAGGATATTTCGAAAGGTCTTTTTCCTTTACACAACATGTGATACAGTGGTTCAGAACGGTAGGATCATAGTGAAAGTTCACTGTTCAACTTCATTTTCTCTTGGGCAGAACAAAAGCTCCTCTCATAAATTAATCCTGTGCCTCTTCCCAACTTGTAACGGTTTGTAGAAGCATGGTGTGCTTCTCTGAAGTGATGTCATAACAGAAATCAGTGTTCAGGTGGTGGTTACTGGAAGTTTTTGCTATAGCAAAAGATAGACGAGAAAAATACCTGAAGTGACTGGATTCTGAAGCCTTAGAGCTCAGTAGCAGCGAATTCAAACCATGCACTGATTTGAGAGGGTTGACCTGTCTCAAACCATCTGTGTGAGAGTGTTTGTCTGTGGTTAGCAAAGGGTTTTTCTCTGTGTGCAGTCCAACATTTTATACCTTTAGTTGGGTGGCAGTTTGAGAGAAGCACATGGTTCTCCAAACAGCCTCTCCCATCTGTTCTGCTAGCACAAGCAGTGTAGATAAAAGATACTTGATGGACTTTTCTGGGAATTTTGTAATTAGAAGGTGTCCCTCGATGGATATCCAGCACAAAAAGAGTCAGACTGGCTGGAAGCTACTGAGAGACCAGGATGGGTTTGCATTTACAGGCTAATAGCAAGCCAGTGGTATTAATATCTTTGTTAAGTCTCTGCAAGCAGTGACACTTCTTGCTACCTGTGGGTCTCTGAGTGGTGACAGGCTCATGGTTTACTGTCAGCACAATTGTTTTGGGGATAAAAGATGGACCACTTGGAAAGCTTAACCTTTCCTTTCTCCTTCAGAGGGAAGACAGCCCTTTTCCCTCTCACAATAACAGGACATCAATTTTACCAGGGAAGGCTGGAAGTTTTTCAGTCCTGCTTTTTAACCAACATAATGGACAATTTGGGCCAATAACGACCCTTGGTCAGTCCTTCTGTAATAGCAGCCAAGGAGATACTGTCATTAATTTTATTATATCCTTTGGTTTCCTGTGAACCTACTCTGTTGAGTATATATTTGGAAATGCTTAATGCTCTTGCTATTGCAATCTCAGAAACTTTTAGAGTCAGTAAAGAGTAATACTAGCTCAAACTTTGGACCTTGTTCCTGAACTTTCATTTAATGTAATTGTTATTTACAGCATTAGAGAGTGGTAAACAGCTGCTTGTGCCTGCTGGGGTTTTTTTTTGCTGTTGGTTTGTTGGGTGTCATGGAGGTTTTTTCCACCTAATGATGCCAACAAAAGTGACCTGGCGTTTTTCCTTTAATTAAAATGGGCCTTTGTGAATTAGTGTGTGAAAATCACGGGATACAGCACTAATTGGAGTTTAGGCAACTGTTCCCCTAACCTTTCACAGTGAAACTTCTAAATGAAATGTTTCAGTTTAATTTAGTAGCTTGAGAGTTTTTCATAGCTAGATATAAAATAATGATTCTTGACCTTTTTGGACAAATAATATTAGGGTTTTTTCTGATAAAACCTTTACAACATCATTCATTTGTGGCTAATCTTACCTGTGGTTTGACTGCTTCAGCTCCCATTCAACAGTAGGCATCTTCCCTTAAGGACATAGGAAAATACTTTCTGTGGTAAACCTCTGACTCACTCAGCCCAGCAGCCTCTCCCAAGAGGTGGTAGAAGAGATACTGTTCAGGGAGAGCCCTGCTGAAGCTGAATTTAATGTTTCTAGGCATGGGGCATATAGTACCTCTCAGGGTACCCTGTTCCAGTGCTTTACCATCCTCATTGTAAATACCTCCTTCCTTATATCTAGTCTGACTCTATCCTCTATTAGTTTAAAACCATTACTCCTTGTCCCATGGCAAGAGATCCTCCTAAAAGGTCTGGCCTCATCTTTCTTATAGGCCACCTTCATGAGCTGAAAGGCTGCAGTATTTTCTCCTGGGGTTGATGCTTCTGCCTGCTAATCACTTTGTTGGCCCTCCTTTGGACGTGCTCCAACAGGTCCATATCCTTCCTGTGCTGGGGACCCCAGAGCTGGATGCAGTGTTCTAGGTGGTGCCTTACAAGAGCAGAGCAGAGGGGCAAAATCACCCCCATCAACCTGCCCACCACATTCTCGTTTCACTGGAAAAATCCAGATCAAGAGTAAAGTCACTGATAACATTTACAATTTTCTTGTATCTTTAGGCTATGATTATTTATATACTGGAAGTTCACAAATCTGATGTTTGTCAAGGATGTATAGAGATAGCAGAGGCTTTTGACAATGTTAATGGGTTTTAAGTATAAAATTCTAGGTGTCCTAACTGATGTAAGAAATGTGCTGAAAATTGCCGTTTTTAAGGAGAGCACTTTGCATAGGTTTTGCCAATTAGCAATCTACACTGCAGCAGACTAGATCAAAATCAATATTTCTGCCTGGAATTCACACAGCCTCTTTGAGAGACGAGATTAATATGGTTGCTGTTCAACTCTGTGTTCTCAATCAGCTCAGTATGTGCACTTGTCATTCATATTTTGTTTTTAGCTTGTTATTCTGACAGAAGAGTCTCTGAGGAATGAAAGGAGAGCCAGTTTGAAGAGTAAAGCAATGTAACATTTACATATTTTTACACTGTTAGGGAAGCCGGCTGTTAGGCTTTGAACATTATTTATTCATTTACTGCTGCTGTTTGTTACAGACCTCTGAAATATGTTACTGACAGTAACTAAACCATCCGTCTCACTTTTGGATTTCTACTTATTGCTAATTTTGTTGACTAAGTGGTGGAAGAAGCTCAAAATGTGTTAAAACTAAAAAGACGTGGTTCTATTAGGTTTTTCCTAATACCCTGCTCCCATACTGAGTTGCAAGAGAAGGTTGTTTTTAATGTTGGCACATGCACTGACTAAAACATCATGTTGTAGGTCTTGCAAATCATGCAGATCGCTTCAGTTTGTGCTGGTGTGTTCTAAAAACCGTGCAAATGAGCTTTCCATCATGGTTGTTTACCCAGTGGGTGGAAATATAACCATCATATTCAAGCGAGTTGAACCAACTGACTCTAAAAGCAATTACTGGCAACATTGATTTTTCCATTAATTGGCTGAACCCTCTGAAACATGAAGTCTCTAAGGACAGCATCTGAAATGTGTTACTGCTTTTATTGCTGTTATGATTATTAGATTTTGGATGCTACCAAAATGTCCTGGACTATATTCAAAATTCAAGATGCTTCCTGATCTTGAGAACTGTGGAGTCTGAAAGACAAAATGTCAAAGGGAATAAACATTTCCAAAGTGCTTTATAATTTCATTATTATTTTTGATAATAATATAAATATTATATTTTCACAATATAAATGGGGCCTTATTGAAAATTTGAGTCAAAACGAGATAATTCTTGCCATAGTATATCAGAAGAGATTTGTTCATACATGGGTTGGTGAAAGCACATCAGGAGTTTTCTGTTTGTATCATGGTTTATCCCCAGCTGGCAACTTTGCAGCCACTCACTCATTCCTCTCTTCCAGGGAATCCCAGGTAGGATTGCGAGGAGGATTGGGAGAAATGTAAACACTCATGGGTTGAGATAAGGACAGTTTAATAATTGAAACAAAGTAAATTATTGTAATAATAATTATTACAGCAATAATAATAATTACAATGAGAAAGAAAGGAATAAAACCCCAAGAGAAACAAGTGATGCACAATACAGTTGCTCACCAGCCACTGACCAATGCTCAGCCCGTCCCTGAGCATAAGTCAGTCATAAGTCTCTCACAGACGACTCCCTCAGTCTGGGGGCATGATGTTCTATGGTGTGGAATATCCCTTTGGCCAGTTTGGTCAGCTGTCCCAGCTGTGCTCCCTTCCAGCTTCTCACTTTCAGAGCGTGAGACACTGAAAAGTTCCTGACTTGGGTAAGCACTCCTGAAAAACAACCAAAACATCAGTTTGTTATCAACATAAATCTTGTGTTAAATACAGTACCACTTACTAAGAAGAAAGCTAACTGTGTGCCAGCTGAAACCAGGACAATGTGCAAAATAGGTAGATGGGATGGCATCCTTGATAGGGCAGAGGAAATGGGATTGATAGGGGAAGAAAAGAAATCATCCTTTCATATCAGGTTGAAGTTGGGCAGAACCAACTAAAGAGAAATCAAAAATTAAAAATTGAGGACAAGGCAGTGAGGAAGGGTGAATTCTTTTTGATGACTTCTGGACAGGAGTGACACAGGCAGAGGGAAATTATGCTCTGCTATATGGAGAGTGGAGAATGGCCAGATCTTCAGAGTATTGTGAAGGGAACAGCATCAGATTCAAATCCTGATTGCTCAAAAATTTATTCAGTTTCTGGTGGAAGAATTTTTAAAACTTTTCAAGAAAACTTAATTCACCCAAGACCTTACTCACAATATCCAATCTGTGTTCTATTTACAGCTTTGTACCCCCTCTTTGACTCCCTCTTTGTCATTATTGTGCTTGTTGTACGGGGCCCATGAATAGAGGTGTTGTATAATTCATTTAATAGCTATAGATTCCTACACCTGCCAGGCCTACTCCTGCTGGGTGTTAATTTTTGCACTTTACTGGATCAGAGTGCGGGTATCTTCGTTGGAAAATAACTGTTCAGAATGACTGTGAATGTTTAAAAACATTTTCAGGTTTTCAGCCTTTTTCTTCAGCCAAAGGCAGTGGCTAATTTCCTAGAATAGCCAGTTATGCAGTAGGAAGAATCAGATGTTTCAGTAGGTCTCTGAAGCAGAGATTTCCTGGATGCTGTTTTTAACCTCATCTTAAAGTCCAGATCTTATTGTCTTTTTCGCACTCTTGCTTGTTTGGGAGAAGTTTCCGCTCTACTGCACAAAAGGTTAAAGCACATTCCCTTCCACTGCTTGGTCCTGACAATGCAATATAAGCAGTTGCCAGCTAAGAATAAAGGGAAAAAATTAAAAGGTATATGAGACCCTGAATAACAGAGACAAAGTATATCATATTTATCAGACATTGCTTTTCTTTTTCTTCTACTTGCTCTATTGCTTGCCTAATGACTGTTTAGTCATACAGTTAATTTGTATAGAAAGGTTTCCTCTGGAAAATGAGGAACTTATGTATCTGATACATATTTTTTCTGTAGGCATGACAGCATGATAAAGTGATTAGCAGAGTTGAAGAGAAGATAACAGGAGACAGAGTTACAGATAAAAAAATCACCCTTGATGATTTTGGAAAATAAATAAGCGTTTCAAATATAAATAGTACTGTGTCCTGAAAAGAATAGCCTGCAGTTCAGCAGAGCTGAGTGTAAAATACTGACTGAAGGAATACATGGTAGGGAATTACTGCTAAGCACTGGATCTGCAGAATAAGCTCTGGAATCACAGAGGGTCAGCATATGTCACCACACTGCTGCAGAGGTGCCTTATGTGACATAGAAGAAGTAATGTACCTGCTGTACTCAGTTCTATCAGCCCTATTTTAGGGTATGTATCCAGCTGCAAAAAGATGAGAAAGTCCAGAGCAGGGGAACAAGCAAAGTCAAAGGTTAAAAAAGTTCACTTACAAGGAAAGATGGATGAAGTCGAGGGGTCTTCCCTGAAAAAGTATGTTGAAATATTTTCAAGCAAATCTTTGAAGAAGAGAAAAGTATGATCTTGAGTGAGAATAAGACAAAAAATACTCAGATTCTCAAATTTACTTCTTTCATCACTGGAGCTCTTCAACAGTAACTGTTCCTAAAGGAAATGTGAAATCTGGCTTGCAGGTTCAGTTTGCTTTCAGCTCTCTCAGCAGAGTTCATTGGAAGGCAATAACCTCCATTGTCTTAACCTTTGTCATGGATTTGTAGTCCTCTTATTTCACCCATCATGTCACTTCATAGCATATGTTTTGCTAGGGGGAGATGTGAACTACATATAAGACACTACAAGTATATTTTCTAATTTACTTTAATAATCTTCTGTCCCAGCTCTGACAAATCTTTACCATAGATGAGCGGAGAAGGGAAAGAAGTTTGTTTACTTTAAAAGTAAATTAAAAGTTAAGTTAAAAATAATAAAGTTAAATAAAAATAAGAGTTAAGAGATTTTAAAATATCCTCATGTACCTGAAAGCACAACTTTTTCAGGAAAGAATGTGAGCATAAAACTCCCAATTTTCTTAGTAAGCAAAAATAGCAGTTTGCAATAGAGAAATGTGCCACAGCATACCTTGCCTACCTTATGAGGTTGTTTTCTGCTCTTGTCAAGTTTGGCTTTCGAAAGATTTTTCCTTTGGGGACTTTTTGGAAGCAGCAGTGAAGCCTGAAAAATTGCCTTCTGTAATCATCTTTGGAAATTTCAGTGTGAAAAAACAAAATAGAGTTTCAGTGTTTTGTTTTCCCTGAGATGATCACTAGCAAAAGGAAAGAAAAAGCCAAAATTGATGCATCAAGCATATTACTTTAGCATTGTTGCTCTTGTATGCAACAATTGCATAATATGCATAGTTACTGTACATATTATAACAAAAGTAGTTAACAAAGAAGTTAAAGACAATTAGTCTTACTAGAAATTCCTAACTTACTAGAGAGCAAAGTAGTGTGTGCTGTGCTTTGGTTGTGATGGGAGTTTTCACAGTGCAGTGACAGGAAAAAATATGCAAAAATGCTTAGTGTCAACTGTGCAGAATGCAGACTTACTAATGCAGGTGTTCAAGCACAGGCAGGTCTTCTGTTAGTTAGAGTAGATTATGTGGAGAAAAAAATGCTCAGTGAAATAGGAGTAAAAAATAAGGGGAAATCTCTTAAGGAGTACTGTCAGACTTGTTTGACTGTGCACAGTAGCCAGGCCAGGAGCATAGTCACAGAATAGTTACTCAACATGTTCATTTATGATCTCAGGGGAAGATGATTTTGTATTTAATTTCTGTCACTCAGTAAATCACATTTTCTTGTGCCAGTATTCTTTGCTGGTGGGAGAAGGTCAAACGCCTTAAGCTGCATCAGGCAGGGGAAGCTGTCCGTCCACAGACCTGTTTAGGTCCTTTGTGAGGTGAGGTCCAGCATATTCCAGCTACCTCAGCCTTCCTGCAGGTGCAGAGGGTAGGCAGAGTGTGGGAACTGGGAAGTACAGTGATGCCAGATACCATAAATACCAAGTATTTCAGCTGTCTGCAGCACAGTCTTTATCATGAAGTGGCAGCTATCATTTCCTTCCTTATCCTTCATACTCTCCTTTTTAATATTATTAATTTACAGGACATGCAGCCAGCATGTCAGTGTTTAATACCAGGAATGTATGGATCCTCAGCATCTCAGACAACTACCTCACTGTTGTACAAAAGGTCTTTAAATTAATCCGATTGAGAGACCTGTGTGCTGAAATAAAGTATTTGATATGGTAATTGAAAGATAGATATAAAATTTTGGGGTGTTGAAAAGCTTCAGTGGTAATTGTTACCCTTGTTTTATGGTGGCAGAAGAGAGGGGAGTGAGGCAGGAGAAATAACCGTTTTAGAGACTGAAGCTGGAGAGGTGACAGACACCACTTCATCAAATGTAAGCACAACTTCACTGAAGAAGAGCAGCAATATTCACAGCAAAGCCCAGCAGTTCAAAAAGATGTGCTTAGATGTATGCTACATTTTATCTTTTTGGTTCTTCTTGTTCACTTACGCATATGGTACCTGATTTTTTTATATATAAGCCAAATTTAAAAGGGCTATTTCGAGATCCATAAACATGATGATGTTGTATATGCACAGTGAAAGCAGATATGTTACTCTGTATCATTATTGCTTGTATAATTATTAAAAAATCTATCTGTTTTGTTGCCACTTTTCCTCTATTTACACCTCTAGATTTTTGGTTTATGAGCAGCAAAAGCAAACTGTCACTATTTGCTATAAATTGAAGCTTTTAATATCTATGTCTGTTCTACAACATTTGTCAGCTTTGAGTATTCTGTCAGTAGAAAATAAAAATAACAGGAAATCTCAGCAATAGTGACACTGAAAATTTATCTGCTTGTGCTCAAAAGGTGTAAAATGCAGGTTTCAGGAATAAGCAATTGTAGTTTTCCCACATTTGCATTTGCTACAGCTAACACTAAACTCTGCATACATCACCACCAAAACAAATGACAAAGAATTTGTATGCAGTGTACTTAGCTACACAAAATACTATTAAACCCTTTAAACAGTAAGAGATAGCCAAATAGATATTGTTTGTCAGACTCCACATTGGGTGCATTGTTGGACACAAAGATGAAGTTGTAGAAATGCTCTGAAGAGTAGTTCCACTCAAGAACAGAGGTGTTTTATCAGCATGTAAAACTTGACTGTTTTGTCACAGTGTTTTAAAGTGAAAAGATATTTCAAATGTAAACTTTTTCCAATAGCATTTTTTTTAAAAACTGGAGGTGTGCTTGGTAAAACAGGTATGTATAGAAAATGAAATTAAAAGTTTATATACACTGTCATGTTTTGTTGGTCTTCTTTTTCAGTGTTGCTAAGGGAAATGCTCTTTTGATAATTTTCCTGAGTTTTTATTTTATTTAAGGTTTTCTTTATTGTTCAGTACTATTTTTCTCTCCTTGAAGAAAAAAATTCCAGCTAATACATCAATTTTAGTGATTTTATTCACGAGTGAATAGTGAATGCTTAGAGCAAAGTACAAACTGTGAGGTTCAAATGTATTGTATTGTGGTGGATTACTTGTTACAGAATAGGAGTATTTTGGCACAGCCTTGGCTGGATTTTTACTTGTCCTTAACGGAAGTGTTTTGCTTGCAATGGGACTGGTTCCGTTTTACCATCACAAATGTGTTGTATCTAGCCTGAAACACTGTTTTCCACCTAGAACAATTTCTCCTTCAGATTCACTTTTCTCTCATTTTATTTGTGAAACATCAAACCAGGTAGTTATGGTTTTAGTCTTATATATTCTTAGATATTCTGGCAAATACCTGTCTCCTCTATCTTTCTGTTCAATAATGGATGGCTAATGTTTTAATTGTGTTCTTGTTTTCTGACAGTCCAAAAGCCAGCAGTTAACATTTTCCTCTCCAATAAACCATCTTGTTTGCAATCCTCCTTTGAAATTGTGAGGCTCATTTTGCCAGAGGATGAATGTGATTTTAAAAATACTTTCCATTTTAGGAGAGGGTCTACAAAAATTTTATCTGATCAAAGAGAAGTGTTACAAGATTGAATTTCTGTCCGCTGCAGAAGTAATTTTTGTCTGACAGTGCCTTCAGTCTGCTGTCAGTGTCTTTCAAGAGTAATACAGGAATGTAAAGATGGAGGGGGGAGACTTACCTAGAGAGGGATAAAATTATTCATCTGGGAAATACTTTTTGTTAGTTTATTTCACAGCAAAGACTTGAGTCTGTTCTTAAATGAAAGGACAACACAACCTAGATGGGCCCAGCAGGGAGAATGTGACACATAGGACTTGAGTAATTTAGATAAAGGCAAAATATTTCTTAATTCTGTCTTTTTTCTTTTGGATTTTGTTGAGCAGAAATTGCAAAATGGTTTTGTCATTGTGCAATTGAAGCCTGTAAAACAATTTTTCTTATCCAGTAACTTTCAAAATATTTATTAATTTAAGATTATGTATACCTGTAAAAGTATCTAAAAGTGACTTGTGTACTCCACATCTAAAAAACTGTAACAAAATCTCTTCACCCTGGAATCATATTAAAAAAATGTGAAAAATTAGTCTATTTGGTGACAAAACAAAATTTATTATTTTAAATCAGATGTACAGCAAAAGTAGTTGAGGAGTTGCAAATTCAGAGCTTACAGATTTTCAATGGCATTACCCAGTTAAAAAGGAAAGGCACTTAAATTACTAAAAATAATTACTATTGGAAAACTTCATACAATAGAAATTACAGATCTGCAGAAATAGACCTGAACTCTCCACCCTGTGAAGGAAATGATCAACCAAGGTGTTTTTGAGTGCTGTTAAATAGTTGGTGACATGATACTGTGGAAGAAGGAACTTTACTAAATGTTTCTCATAATCTAGGAGTTTAGAAAGATAATCTGGGACAGAAGGAAGAAGAGAGGTGGTTTGGGTTTTAGCACGTCATTTGTTTCCAGCCTCATTCTGCTGCTGTCTGAAGGCAAGATCACTCCTTTTCATATTCCCTTCACCACTGTTCCCACAGAAGAGAAATTGGGCTGCATAGACCAGACAGAAATCTGCTCTGTAGTAGCAGTAGTGGTCTGTAACACATGCCATCACCTAACCCAGGCACTACATCTGGCTACACCATTACCCTCCAGGTGGCAACTTTTGCCTTTGGAAGGAGCTGTATTTCTATCTCCTGAGCATTCCTTGGATGCAGCTGGAGTACTTATGTTCAGGAGTAAATGCATAAAAGTCAGGTTATTGGAAACGGATCCACCTAAACCTCTGTGAGCAGAAAAACTTACTCAGTGATACAGGCATGGGAGTTCAGAGAAGGTTATGCAGAAGTCACCTGTGGTTGAGGGGAGGGCAGAGTGACACGTAGCAAAGAGAGATGCATTGAGTCTTGGGTGGGCACCTCCTGTTATGTCAGCATTTGTTTATCATGGGCAGCGCAGCAGTGAATTGCAGAGGGTCATGTACTTCAAGTGCATTTAGCAGAAGAGCAGCTGAGGTGATGTACTGTGCTGAGAGGTGTCACAGAAAAGTAGCATCTCTGGCACCTGCTCCCCACCAAGCTGCCATCTTGGAAGAGCTGGAGGAATAGTCTCCTCCACAGAGGACAGATAAAAAGGAGCCCTGTTTTCCTCTGAGGAGTGTCTTCTGGTACCTGTTGGGTTTCTGTGATTTGGATACATGCAGTCTGACATGACACTTAGGTAAAGTTGCTGACCTATGGTCTATATAGAGTCACTGCTGCACTAGCTGAGAATTAATTCAGGGTCAATTCAGCTTTTGGGGCTGGAAGCTATTTTTAAGACCTCAGCTGTTACAAGGTTCCCTGCCCTTTCTTCAGTGCTGAGGCTCAGAGTAAGGGTGACATGCATGGTCATAGGGTCACATCACCTTCCAGAGTACCAGCTGGGACCCTGAGACATACCAGAGCTCACCTTCATGTCCTGAGCCAGAGATGCTGTACCCCTCCATTGGAGTCACATGCCTTTTACTGGTGGCTGGAGGACAAGTGCAGACAGCTCCTGTGGGAGCAGCTCCTCAGCTGTAACGCTGCAGCCCAGCATACAGATGGAGACTTGTTTGTCAAGTCTTGCCATTTGTGAAACTGCAGTCCACACCTTAGATAACGTAGGGGATCTTTGTCCTTCTCATTTTCACATATGGTCAGCATGCATATGGTTTAGGCAAGTTTTGAAATACATAGAACTTAAAAAATATTTTTCTTGTACCTATGAAATACCTCACCTGCCTTTTGACAGAGTTATAGAAGCTTCAAAACAACCATATAATGATATGAAATAGTTCTCTTTTAATAACATCTAGCAGTCCCAGTTCTTATTTATGTTTCCTAGATTTGTAACTCCCAACATCAGTAGTTTTAAAAGTCAGATAAAGTGATCTCATCTGTTGGTTATATTTTTTGATGCTTTGGAAGATCTGTTTAGTTTTTATGTTGGAAGCCAACAGGCTGTTTTAGAACCTGATGAAAAACATTGAGAAGTAATCATAAAGCAAGGCTTTGGGAAATCACAGGAAGCAAAGTTCTTGGTAAATATATTAGATCTGTATTATGATTTAAGGCCAGTACTTTTAAGGAGAATGTGTTTTGCAGAAATAACATTTGTCATCAAGTCGTTTTTCGCAGGTAAGCACCCTTCCTTTGGTGCATTGCAAGAGCTCCTGGGCATGTAAATAATATCAGGAATGTCCCTGGGAGCAAGGCCTAATGTGGAACAAATGCTTCTCTGGTGCTTCTGCTCCCAGAGAACTCTCCCTTTGTGTATCATATAGCAATCCAAGCTGATTGCTCAGATATTTTTAAGAAAGCTTTTCTTGCTGTCTTCTGTCCCCACATCTTTACACACTTCAAATTTTGAGCAGTTATTTCTTCCTTTCAGTCTGACTGTTTCCTAGGCATTGCCAGTTGAAATGGTTTTCCTGTGCTCATTGGTTCAGTAGCTTTGGTGAATTGGTTCAGTGACAAATGCCTTTCAAAGTTGTCCCTCAGACCCGCAGAACAGTGCTCTGATGTGACAGGTAATCCCAGTGCCTTTGAAACAGGAACTCTCAATATAACTGTATTTTATTATTCACACTTGGGTGATGGTGAGCCTTTTTTTACTTTCTTGACAGTCTGTGTGCAAAAGAATATGTATGTGTGTGTAATTTAATGAATGAGTCTGTTGTCCTTTTCACCTCGCTACTTTCTCCCAACCCTAGAAACAAAAAGGAGAAAGAAGCAACCTACTTCTTAGGAGCTATTTTGATTAATACATTGCTTCAAAATTCTGGCATCTGGAAATAGAAGAAACGTATTTTGGATAACTGAATTTTTCTGGAAGACCTGCTTTTAAAAGTGGGTTTATATCTTTGCCTGGGTTAAGTGATACAGCAAATGCTTTTGATATAATATTTGTGTTTCATCTGAAGGCTGTAAATATTTTTTTTCAGATCTGTTTCTGATAACCCTGTGTCTAGCAGAAATTCTCCCTCTGACTGAAGCATATCCATCATTCTTCAGAGTATCCATCATTGCACATTCTGATTCAATAAGAGATTATATCTTATTATCTTTCCAGTGAGTCACCATATTTATGGATTTAACTGGTATTGTCCAGATGTATCATCTTTGATTCAGTGTTTTGGGTACTGTGGGACATACTCTCCATACACCACATAATGGAGGTTGCTGTTACGTGGTGCTGAGCCATCCCAGGGACTACTTTTATCTATGAGTGGTATCAACAGATAACAATTTAGTTTTTGTTAATGCAGTTTATATATTCAGTTTTGTTAAAATGAAATGTTAAGGAAAACTTCTGCTTATCTTGTAATGCTGAAAAGCCTAATCTGATTTGGTAGTTAGGGGTTTTCATGGAGTTTCTTTTTCACAGAGGACTGCACACATATTTACTGTTGTTTGGTTATTCAGTGTTATGCTAACTCTCAATAAATATTCACTAATGTTATGTGGATATATCAACTCTTGAGAATTAAAAAAGCATGAGGCATATTTCAGATTGAAACTTCAAGAAATTTTAATTGTGGTGGCTTTTGTGACTATAAGTTTTAGGCCTTTTTTTTAGGTGATGCTTCACATAGCTTTGCATGTTGTCCAGACATCTGTTTTAACTCTCTGTGTGTAATCAGTTGAAGATTGTTTTGGTTTTTCTGCTTTTTGTAATTACGGTAAATTACCTTCTAACCTTGCTAAAATCCTCCTAAAAAAGCACTGCATATGAAAACACTAGAAGAATGCAGAACCAAGTGTGCTTTTTTAATGATGATAAATACAGTACAGATTTCACAAGGTTAGAGGTCAGACAAGCCATCTTTTCTTATTTGTGCATTTTCAGAAAATTATTTTAGAAAATAATTGAGAATATAGGTTTGCAAATAAAACAGAAGACATGAGGAACTGTGCTTCTGTGGCAGTAGTAGTTGCCACAGTAGGGTAAATGTAGTAAGGGAGGAGGGGAAGTAAGTTAATTACAGAATTTTAACTGTTTACAGGTTAATAAAGGGGAACTCTTTCATTGTTCAGAGCATGGGCTGGGTTCTGTTTTTAGCTGCTCTGGTGCTTAAAGCACTTTTCTTGGGGCCATCCAATTACAGCAATCTGTTAACCTTTTTGGAGAAGAAAACTGAAACCCATGTCCAGAGAGATGAATGAGATGGACCTGGGGGCAGACAGCTCACTGAATAGGCTTTTGATTAAAAAATTACCTCGTTCTTAAGTACTGATTGGGGAATTTCTGAGAAACAGATGAGAATCTGATACAGAAAAATTCCTACATCTCCTGCCAGAGAAGACTGTTCATGCAGGCTGCGCGTGGCCTAAATAACCAGCTTTTAGAAAATCCTCTTTGCAGAAGTCAATCATTTTCAGTGCATTTTTGAGACACAATTGCTAGTTTTCCCAACAGATGTTCCTGATGGTTACTGCATGCAGGTAGCAGCCAAGCAAAGAGGTAAAGCTGTTCTCATGGAAGAAAAAATCCTTATTTTCAAGCAGCAAAGGCATGATCCAGATAATTTATTAATTTATTCGTTTTTAAACCTTTGGAGTCCCTTCACATAATGCGTTAGACTTGCCAAATTAAAAGGGGTGAGAACTTAAGTGATGAAAAGCATGAGACAGAAATTCCCCATGTCAATTTCGGGGGACTATTATGGGCACCCAGAGGAGAAGGGGCATTCTTGGTGAAGTTACTGGGGTGTTTTGCGGAGGGAGCTGGCTCAGCAGGCAGAGGGAGGTGTTATTTTAAGTTCAGCGGTTCAGTAGGCAGATGCAATGCAGAGGAGAACATCTCTCCAAACTCTTAGGCACTCACAGGCCACTTAAAAGGTAGATGTATTTGCACTTCAACACACTTTTGCATATTTCGTAAATTCAGTCTCAGAGGAATCTTTCCAGTGCCAAATCCTCTGGCCCAGTGTTGCCTTCTCTGTCCCAGTTTTTTCTGACTTACAGTTGGTGAGTTCCTATATTCTGGGCATGTATGACTAATTTAAGAAAGTTGCCTAATGGCATCACTGTGTATGGATCTAATACTCAAGATCACACACGTCCAATGGAGTCAGAGCTCATTTGATCTGTGTCTTGCAAAGTTGCTGATTCTTCCTGAATAGAGACTGGTAAATCTGAGTTCTCCATTTTTTGTTGTATTATCCAAGTTGCACCATTATGTCCTTTCCTTAAGACTGGAATTGATTTTAAACTTACAAAACTAGTTTCTTCTGATCTGGTGGGATTCTTCAGGTCCCATCAAGTTACAAATCAGTCATTTCCAGCAAAGAGTGAGAGCAGGCGTGGGGAAGAGTTGTTACCTATGTGGCATTTCACTTGCAGATCCCTGTGGCAGTCCTGTCCATTCAGCTGCTGCTGTTTGCTGTGCTGCATGGTGTGACTTGTCTGCTCTGTCACTCTTCTGATTCTGAAAAATGCTGTCTGGATGGCTTGGCAGGTTTCTTTGTACTGACTTTGTATTCCTGGATAAAATTTCTTGCAAATGTAGTGGCTCCTTCTCTGGTTGGTTTCCAGTAGGTGTGAGGCTGTGGTGCTTGTTTTCAAGATTTTGAAAGGGGTTTTCATAGTTTGGAGTATCCCAAACTGTGTGGTACTCACTGGTGTTTGAGCCTTCCTGAGAGGCAGTTGAAGTTGGTAGCTTGTGGAGTGAGAGTATACTTCTCTGTCAAAGAAATTGTGATTGTCAGAACAGAAAGCGTTCCCTTACAGGTAAGAAAAAGGAATATAGAAGTCCTTAATAATACATATACCTGTAAAATATCCATAACTTTTTTTTTAGTTCTTTTATGCTGTGTAAAGGAAGGACCTTCAGGCTTGTGTTTCATTTGTCTCTTTTTACTGTTGGGTTTCATTTGTCTATTTTCGCTCTGTCCATCTGAATCTTGCATCCTGTTAATTAAATGTAAACCTCCTTGCAGTTATTTCAATGGGATTTAATTTACTCTGCTGATGTCTTTTTGTACTGTTTGTGTTCCCTGTGTGACTGCAAGAAGGTAACATTTCTGAGTCATTTGTGAGTTTGTTTGCTTATCTCGCTAGCTGGCCCACCCACTGAATTTTTGAGTATAGTATTGACAGTGGTGTCAAAAGCTAGATCTTCTACCCTGACGTATTAGAAAAGGGTAAAACATATATCTTGTAGTCTCCTAACCGCTAAAAGTAAAACAGAGATATTGTCCACTGACATAAGAGGTCCATCATACTGTTCCAGCTTACACCTAGCAAGCCCCATGGCATGTAGAACAGCACGCTTACTGCCTTGCTTTTGTCTGTTCTTGGGAGGAAAGTCTGATAGCCAGCGTGCCAGAAAGCACTGAGCTGGCTTTAATGAGTACGAATAACAGTAAAGATACAACAACATACGGCTCAGCAGTCCTGTGCAGCTGAAACTCATAGCTCTGCTTCTTCTGCTTCTGTTGTCTGTGCTGCCTTGCCTGGGAAATCACTTCTTCCCTTTTGGTACAGACCTGCAGTTAAGGAATGACTCATCCCTTTCTTGCTCTGACATTGACCTCAGCAGTTACCTCTTTTCTGTGTGAGAGCAAATGAGAGGAGAATCAAGCCTCAATCCCGAAAAGAAGAATTGCTTAAATTCAATCTCATTAATAAGTACTGAATCCTAATTTCATACTATCTCTGGTCTTTGGATGGAGACAGCAATATATTAGGAATTAAATAGTAGTTTTGAAGCAGGATTTTGAAGCAGCATCTGCAGTTGCTCCATTACGACCTTAACTGTGTAACTGTCCCCAGTGATGGGACCCCAGTAAGGACACCATGCTGACTTTGTTCAGTTTTTCATGATGTTGGTTGCTTCTGCCATCCAGCATTCTGGTTTTTTGCTTTCTTCTAAAATAGATCAGTAGGATAAGTTGTTACTAGGAGATTATGTGCACTGAATGTGACATACATTTCTGTTGAGGTACTGTAATGCGGCCCTGTTTTACAACTCAACAGTTGCATTTTAGGTGACGCTGGTGCTTGTGCCCTAAAGCTTCTTAGGTATTAAGTCCCTAATAAAAGTCTTCTGTAAAAGTCTTCTGACATCACTTTGAGATGCTGGGGTCCAGCTTCCTGAGCTGGAGCAATGTTAGCATGGTTTGGTCAGGTATTAATGTCTTCCCTCTCAGAGAAGGCAGGTTTGATTTAGGCAGTGTCATTTCAGTGATGCTGCATTCAAAACTCAGGCACATGCGGTGTTGGTGCCTGGTGTTTGACACTTTGGAAGAAGGTGTTTTCATGTTAGTAATTCTGAGTAGGGAAAAATAAGAGAAACAGCTTCCAAATTGTGGGGTAAACTTTCTATTGTCCAAAAGTTAAGTTACATTCAAAATGAGAAATTATTTGCTAGTTATACATCCTGTGTCTGTTACTAAGGTACTAGTAATAATTACTGTCTGAACTCCCTTTGGACTAATAACAATGCTGTTCGCAGCAAGAGGACTAAAACTTAATGGCTTAACTGGAAAAAAAATTCAAATTTAGTTTTACCAGGTTAGATTGTAATAGTGAAGCATTTTTTAAAAAAACTGAAAAAGAAAGATCGAGCCTTTCTCAGCTGCCCGCTCCACTCAAACACTTTCTCTCTCTAAGAGGAAGTTGCTGTAGGGGCTCTGTAAGAAGTCGTTCATTGCTCAATGCCAATAGCTGAGCTGTTGTTTCTTGCATGTTTTGTTTTGCGTCTGTTTTTTTAGCAGGTCTTCTTGATCAAGCTATGTGTATCTAAACTTAAGTTTAGGAGAGAGTAAAAAACAGCATATATTTAGGGTAATGAGATGACACGTTTTCTTTACATTTGCAGTTTGTCCAATTATGTTCAGGACGATACCTTAACTGCCTCGCACTGTCTCCTGTTTGCCAGGGACAAAGACCAAATGGAGTGAGACATTTGCCAAGAATTGCAGCCCAGTGGTGGGAAAGGACTTCAAACAAAACTAGATCATGAGGTTAAAATCTTTAATAATGTTAAGTAACACAGATAAAGCTGTGTGCAGTGAAGGATCAGGGATGTGTTATTCCAGCATCCCAAATAAAAGGACTTTGCCTGCATCCCCACGTCTCTCGGTACAGCAGCTCCTGGTAGAACCGTCTGATTTGAACGTGGTTTTGCAAAGTTACATTTCCTCTTGAGCAGCGTTCCAGTAAGTGGGTCCTGAGGAAAGCTGTGCATTGATCTGACAGGGATGTTGAAAGATCATTACTGCTGAGCAAGCCAGGGCCTTGTAAACCTGTCACGTTAACGCAGCAGTGCCTGTAACAAGCTGTGTTCATACGCTCCGGTAGAAAGGGAAAAGCACTTTCCTCTTCCAGATGTGAGGTGAGGTATTCAGTCAACCTGTCCTTGTACTCTGCTTTATGGATTATAAGAACTTCAACATTTTTGTCTGGTTTATATTTATTTGTGTGCCATTTGAACTGCAGGCTGTAGTAGTCAGAGATCAGCAAACCAAAGATAACAATGTATAGTAGGGGGGAAAAAAAATTGTAAAAGTGATCTGCTAGGAAAGGATCAGCAGCATCATACTGAGGGTGCCCAGCTCAAAGAACTCTTTTCTATGTCTCACACCAAGGATAAGTGAACTGGTTCTGCCACTGGGTACTGGGCACCCCCCTGGCAGCCACTGCAGAAGCAGCTCTGTGCTAGGGGCTTGTCCCTCGTAATAACAGAACATCTGTCACTGACACAGATGTGTAAATGGTCTCAGAGAATATTAGGTGCCTTGCTCTTTTCACAGAGTAATTTAACCTGTAAAAGAGACCCACACACTTGTTTTTACTAAGCTGCTCCTGGTGTAGGAATGTGATGAGGTGGGTTTTTTTTTAATTTCATTTGTTTGTTTCAGGAGGTTTTTATGAAAAAAAACAAACAAGTGAAACAGCAGGTATAAAGAGTTGCAATTTTAAAGTCTCACGCCAAATCATTCAACTTTCATCCCTGCCAGAATTTATCTATAAACAAAGGGGATGATTTGTCTGAGGTGGGACTCAATATGAGATTTTAGATAGGAGTAGATGACATAGAGAAATGGTTCATAAGAGATAACTGTTAAAGTATGTTCATAGCTTAAAAAAGGTAATGAAGTCAGTGGTAACCTGCTCAGACCATATTTCAGCCTGTTAGTTTTGCTTAGTATACATGTGGCATGGTGTGAGTTTTTTTAAAGCATAATTCTGTTTCCAAAGGCCAGTGTAAGGAGGATGGGCAGCAGCAGAGGTCTGAGTGGATCCTGTGGTGATAGTGCTGGAAATGGATGCTCAGTGCTGGATAAAAATAATTTTTTTTATTTTTCCAGCTGACTGGCAGCTAGAACCAAACATTTGATCCTACATATTTTAAATCAGTTGGTGGAACAATACCATTGGCAGAATGCTCAGGTAAAATGGCATTAATGTACCTAAGGAAACTTCTCTGATAAAAAAATTAATTATTCAGCTTAACTCCTCGTTTTTAGATACAGAATTATCAATTAGGCTTAAAAGGGTTTAAGCATAGATTCCAAAGGAGAAATTAAGCCTGTTCAATGCAAGGGACTGGAGTTTTACCACTAGCTTGAATTGAAGCTGGGAGTTCATTGCTGCCCATCTGCTGGGGTGAAAGTATGCCTTGACTGCAGAGAAATAGTGGCACTCCTCGTTTCCCCCACTCCATCACATGCCAGGTAGTCTTAGCCCTCTTGCTTAGCCACTTATTTGGGGTTTTATGCTTATCTATGAACACAGGAATTGTGCATACAATTTTGTATATAAATCCTGACCAAGATTACTTTTGGAGTTGTCAGGTTTAGCCCACTGTGGACAGCACAGCTGAGCCATTGAGAGCACAGAATGACTGCTCTCAACTGAGAAAATTTCACAGTAGGTCAGTCTGCCTTCCATCTCAGTAAAAAATTGTGAAACCTGGGAATTCAGTTCAACACAGAAAATAATTAGAAGCTTCAAGCCAATCAACAGGACTCATACTCCTTTCTCAGGAGCAGCAGGACTGTGAATATATTAACCCATGGTGTTCTACTGGAATCCTAGCATTTTACCTGACCTGATGATGTAAAAGCAGCCTTGTGTTAGACTCAGTCCCCCCTCAGTTTAAATAAAAAAAGATGTGGGGGAGAGATAAAAGAGGTACTTGAGCACTTGAAAACAAGTATCGATTTGTAGCCCTGCATATGCTTTATATAATGTCAGTTATTATGAAAGTACATGGATTTGATATGAATGTCTTCCAAAAAATATATTGGGTCATTTATATATAGATAAAGAAATAAATACTGTTTTAACACTAGAGCTTGTGCGCTTCTATTTTTTACATATTGTTGCAATGAAATGTGAAACACTTGTTCCCAGGTTTTAAGCTGGTCATGTGCATGAATTGCAGTGCTGCTGTAAATATTTCTCAAAATGGAAAGGTAGATGCTCTTGGAAAAACCAGAACAAATTCTAAAGTTGCCAATATTGTCACAAAGTCTCCCTGCAGAGTGAAGTTGTTTGACAAAGTGTTTCCCTGGTGATTTGGCTGCAGATGAAAATGTCTTCCACAATAAAATTCTGTGCTCAGGTCTCAGTTCTCTATGCTCATCAATCAGCAAATGACATATCAAGGATTTTTTTGCTGCATTAGTTAATATGGTAGGAAAAATATGTAAGGCATTGATATTCCTATTTTTATACATAGGGGTTTTTTTACTCTTAAATACACATTATTTTTAAATAGATATATTTTGTTGTCTAGAGCTTCCTTTAGTAATCAGTAGTGCTGCAACAGAACTAATATAAAACTGTCTTTTATGTACTTAGATTTTCTTGCCTGGAGATAATGCCTACTCTCTGAAAATCACTGTCAATCATAGGAAAGAGACAGCTGGGGGAAGGGTGAAGAGATGTACATTTAGTGACAGCATATCTACCCTCAGTGTACTGTCCTTTGTGGGTTAATATATTAATGTTTTGCCAATAAATGGCATTTTGTAGAATTTTTGTGGCCCTGTGTGTTGTAAACACAGTTTTGCTGGTGATAATCATGTTCCACATCTGCTGATACTTTCATAAGGTATCATTAATGGCTTTAGAAAGTTCAATTACGTGGCTGCAAAGAAATAAATCACCTTATAGTTTAATTGCCTCTAATATAACAGCAGCAAATATCTCCTGGGAAGCTGCCTCCTGTGTTACTAAATGACTGTCAATGATGAAGTTGCTTTTCCAAAAGGATGCTCTGTTAGGGAGATTGCTTCACAGTGTTTTATGCTACATCTGTTTTATGTTGCTGCTACTAAATTTTATAAAGGAATTTAAAATATGACAGATGTCAGTAATAACTTTTATTTCATGCCTGCTTTTTAAGGAAAAAATGGGAACTTACTGCAATTCCCGTAAAGATTTATAAGAAATGTTTCATAGGAATTCCTTTTTAAATACTTTTAAAATATTTTTGAATGTTTATATGGAATCCAGCAAAATATCTTAAAACACATTTTAGCAGATCCCCTCTGTGCAGTGATTGCCCATCTGTTGTGAAAAATATTAAGAAAGGACCTCCATTTTCCTACTTGAGTATCTCAAAACAGAGTTACTCCTCTTCAGATCCAACCACCAGAGAGGCAAAAAGGGAGCACAGATGGAAAGATGAGTATCCTATATAAAAAAAAGAAGTGATGAAAGGATGAGAAACAAGGAAAGGAAAGAAGAAAGCATAGAAGTGGTCCAGGAGGAAGACCAGTAAGAAGATGCAGACTGACAAGCTGTAAACAGGAAAGAAATGGGAAGAGCCAAATCTTGAACAGGGAAGATACATGAGAAGGATCGGCTGTTTAGGCAAAGGGAAGAGATAGGAGGAAGTGAAATAGCAGGAACATTGAGCAGTTAGTAAAAGCAGAGGACACAAATAATCAAAGGATAAGACAATATTTTCTGCTTTCTCTTCCTGTCACCAATCAGTAGTTGGGAGAGAGGCATGATGGACAAAAGTCAAAAGCACAACCAACTTGTATTTTCCTCCTTGTCCACTTCTTAGGACTCTGGTTTTCCTTTTTGAGCTTTTGATTCACCGTGTTTACTTTGGGTCAACTGCACTTCTTTTAATACCACTAAATTGCTAAATTCGATGAATTATTTGAATCATATGATTTTTAGGATCATAGCTTGAACTAAGAGGCTTTAAAATTATTCTGAGCCATTTTAAATCATCTCTTCCTCCTGCATCTAGAAAAGTGCAGGTTTCAGTACATCCCCTCCCCTGTTTTAATTCAGTATCTAGCAAACACTCTGACTTGATAGCTCAAGTGTGCAAGAGTGTGCAGCCTTCCGTGTAAATACAGTGGTGGTGCATAATCTCAAGCATCTCCCTGTCCCTAGGGTGGTGAGGTGGCTCCAGAAGAGCTCCCAGGATTTGGACACTGACCAAGATTCATGACTGTGTGCAGGGATGCAAACCCCATGGCTATGCTGGGGCTCACCCTTTTATGTGCTGGCTGTCAAAGGTTAGGTAGATCAGGAGGATAAAAGAGAAGGCTTTTTGAGTGATAAAGCCCTGGTTCATTTTTTCTCTCTAGATCAGAGTGGACAAGGGAGTGTGCCCTGCCCTTTTCTTTGAGCAATTTCTTTACAGCAGGGTTGCACACTTGTTAACACTTTACAGGATAATAGGTAGGTTGTTAACTAATGGCTGTTTTCAGCTTCAAAGTTGTAGGCCATAACAACAAGAATACATTCTATTTCAAAGGGTTTTGTTTTTTTTTTTTAAAGGAAAAGAAAGGGTTTTTTCTGAATTCAGGAGGTGGGAGTTAGGTAGCACTTAATGTATTGAATGCAGTGAGGGAAAATTTGAGCATAAGGTACGGAGACATGTAGGTTGGATTTGGATGAACACATTTGTGTGTGGAAAATTATATACTGTCTCAACGAAAATTACTTTTTCTTTCTGAAAGAAAATATTTTCGTCCATGTACTGGGAGAAGTTACAGTTCTCCCATTGTAGCATGTGTAGTTTTTTCCCCCATATACATAAACAGAAGTACCATTAAACTAATTTTTGCAAAAATAATGTAATTCCTTCAAGGAAGTTTCTTTCTTTCTTTCTTTCTTCAAAATGTTTTTATTTTCTGTGTTGATTAATCTATCTTAAAGCTATGAACTCCTGGCCTGTTCTTCATTCTTCCGGCAGAAATAAAAAGTACACCACAGATGCATCCCCTTCTTCCTAAAAATAATTTCCAAAATAGAAAAAAAAGTTCAAAAAGGCTCTGAGAATATCAGATTGAAAGTTTCCAGTACTGAAATAATATCTTAAGAGTATAGTAAAAGAATAAGAACCAAATCAAGTGAAATCTTCTTGATTCTCCCAGGCCAGAATTAACATAAGGACAGAATGAGTGTAAAGTGGGGAATAATAACATAAAATCACAACCCATTTAAACAAAATAGCAGATAAGGAAGATGTATCGTGGAAAAAATGTAGGTCAAAGTAAAGTCCTGCTCTTTTGTCCTTACTTCCCTGTTTTTATTTTGGCTATCTACAGGTGATCTTCAATGCCTTAACTTAGCAGGGATAGCTTTTAAAAGGCAAAGCTCTCACAAGAACCAGGATTTTCAAGAGAAGGTCCGCACTCTGACTCCAGCGATAGACAGCATGTTTGGGTTTGATTTTGGTTCTTTCACCTAGTCTGGAGTGGGACCTCATTTGGGGCAGCTGTGATGGTTTGTGACACGTAGCACTGGATGGAACTGTGTCAGAGATGTGGGGACATCAGCAGGGAGTAAAACTCTGTTTTTAGAAACATTGTACAGGGAAAAGAGGAGATTCTTCAAACATCTGAGATGAATGAGTGCAGAGTGAGCCCCGAGCTGGCTCGTGCTGTTTGCAGGATGCTGGGCGTTGCCATAGAGACCAAGAAAGGGGGAACAGAGAAGTTTTGAAGAGAATATCAGCTGGGGCTTTAGTAATGCTAACTTAGCATGTGATGTCTGCCAAAGAGCCCTGCTGGGGAGACAGGCACTAATGTGGCATCAGAGCAGGAGAGCATCAAGGTCACCTGGCGTCTGCTAAGAACGACTGAAGTCACGTCTTGGACATGTGAAGACATGGTGGAAATAAACTGAACTTGTGTTCACATATACAGGTTGTTTCCAAGTTATCTATTGACATGTTTCCTGACAGGGTAATTGCTTCTGGTTCCTCTCCCATTCCTGAAGACATTTAGATTACTTCTAACAGTGACTGCTGTGGATATAATTGCCAAATCCTTAGAGTCTTGAGATCACCACCCACACATCCTAGAGGCTGCATAGGTTTTTCCGTGTGCTTTGGCAGTCGTTTTGTGCTCTCTGTAGTTTTTTCTGTTGATTTGGAAAAAATGTGGACATTGTGGTTGGTTTGTGTTAGTGAAGTAGATTTGGGAAGGTGTGCTACCTGTGCAGCTTCACTAGGGTCCTGTGTCTGAACTCTTGGATCTTCAAAGACAGATGTTGAGTGTACTCGTAGGCAGCTGGCTGGACCTAGCACTTAGCCTTCAAGACTGGGAACCCACCCACTCTTCACCGAGCTGCACATTTCTCCCAGAGCTGTTTGGGCCAACTGTTGTGTATGGAGCCGCATGTCTTCTCTCTTCAAACAGATAATTTTAGCTGTATTGTGACTATACTTTACAGTAAGCCACTATCCAGAATTTGCACTAAAAAACTCATTCTTGCTTTCATACGAATTACAATCTTCTCCTGAATGTATGAAGTGGGTACAAGTGGGTACAGTACTAGAGACATTAAGTAAATTAATCATGTGCAGGAAGGAGAGTCAGGACAGAGTTTGCCTCTCTACAGGATGGAATCAGAATCTGGACAAGACTAAGAGCTGTTCAAGATCAAGATATATGACTACTTTGATACAAAGTAAATAGAATTTTTTAAATTAATGTCCTTGGCATTGGCTGTGTTAATACTTCCCTTTTGCAACATTTATTTTTTCATTAATGGAGCTAATGTGACTGAGAGATGGATGTGAAGAAGTGCCAAGCAGCATGTATGTTTAAATGGGGAACAGTCTGCTGCAGTGTGTGCTCGTGCTGCTGTGAAGTAATGGTACTGAAAACCATAGAATAAGGAGAACAGTATCTGGGGGGTGTGTTTCTTCCATCAGTCAAGAGTCCTCTGTACCATAAGGGCTTCATGACATGGTCTGCATACTCATCTGTTCCTTCATTCCTTCTATGCTCCCTTTCTTCACTGAAATGAGAGTTGCTTGCATGTTTCCTGCAATATACCAGCTTTGTGTTCTTTTGCCAAGACCAATTGCTTTTCCATACATGAAGTTTTGTGTGCCTGTAATCCCTCTTTTGAACTCATAGCCCTTTCTTCCTCTCTTCCATCTTTCACCTAGCTTTGTCTTTCTTCCTCTCCCTGGGGCAATTTTTTTCTGGGTGTCAGTGTTCCTAAATTATAGTGCAAGTCCTTTAGGGGAAAGAAGGAAATGGGAGTTCTTCTTTGCCAGACTCATTTACTCAGCAAAGAAGGTGGCAGCCACTCTGTGATTCTGTGGTCTGTAGGCCACTACTCACAGACCTAGATTGCTGGAACAGCTGCATATGCTAACCACTGCAAGAGGTCCCACAAATCCTGTGCATAAATATATTTTCCCTCTCGTTTTCTTGCTTTCGTCAAAATGAATGTAATGTTTTCTATTGCTTAGAACATTCCATGAAATGTTGGAATTTATCAAATAATCTAGCATCCTGAAATTACCTTGTAATAGACAAAAGTATGGAGAAATGCCACTTGTCCAGCAGCAATAATAGCCAGGGATGAAAATTACCCTACTGTACAAATAGGTCAACAGTCCTTAAGCACAGGGGTTTTTTCTGGTCTAAATCAGTTTCCTTACAAAGCTGTTCTACAGACTTGTCTTATAAGTCTTTGGTAAGAAATCAGGCTGCCCATTATTCTGTGTGTCTCTCTCCCTTTGTTCTCATTCCTCACCACTCCTTATGTCAGCATTGCATGGGTTTATGGACTTTGAGAGACAATGAGGTTTTCTCCACAGCATATCCCACTGTGCAGTTACACCTTCTGATTCCCACCATCTCACTTGTGAGACGAGTTTTGAGTTAAAAAATGGATTGATCTGGTTTCTTCCCTTTTCCTTTTTTCCTCTGCCTAGAGTTTCCCATGCCTTCATTGTGTTAAATCTGGTAATCAGAGAGCTGTATAGACATTAACTTGCTGACCTGACAGAAAGCACACACTGCAGAACAGAAATATTTTCTAGAGCAGGATAACTACAGTGCTGGAAAGTGGTCTGAGCAAACCTGTACTATGAGCATTAGACTAGGAAAAGAAGGGATGGTTGTATACCTTTGTCTTTGGTTACTGAGATTTAGTTATGTTTATTTAGAATTTGCAGTGTGGTTTTGTGTTTGTGACTTTTGTTCTTCTTTGGCTGGGGTTTTTTGTTGGGTTTTTTTTTTTTATGAAAGGATATATTTGCTTTTTGTTAGAAAACTCATAAAACAGAAGATGGAAATTTTCTTGAACAGAAAGAAATATGAGTGGTTCTGGAATTTGTTTCTTTTAAGTCTCAGTGTAAAATATGTCAAAAAATACTTTTAGTTTGAAAGTTGACTTGAAGCATAAAAAACTGCTTGAGCGTACTAGTATTTAACTTTTGAATTAAGTATTTTTCATTAATCCAAAAATATATATATTTCAGTTTGGAGTTCAATCTTGATCCAGTTTACTTGCTGTGATAAAGCCTGCAGTCCATTGAAGCCCAAAGAGATTCATAGAGAGCAGTTGTTCACCATGGTATCATTTCTCAAAGATAAATTATGCAGCAGTAAAGACAAGTTCATAAACTTTATTGTATTGCTTTAGTAGCAGTACTTTAAGTTCTACCGGGAAGGCAAATTCAACACTAAGGCCTTCCCCAAGGTTTATTAAACTGTCCTAGAAGCTGTCATTTTTTTTCCTTTTGTGGACATTTTTCTAAGCTCAATAGTGGGAGAGGGAAGAAGAGGATGGTCTTTTTTTCTTGGTCTTCGGTTAATCTTTCTGACTTTCTGCTTCCACTAACACGTAGAAGAATCATACTGTGAGAAGAAAATTATATTCTCTTTACTTGATTGACTCAAACACATACAGCTTTTTATAGGCTCACCATTTCTCTTCAATAACATGCATCTTTGTCATAGTTTAAAAATTATCTAGAAATAGTAGTTACAGTTCTTGAAATTATATGCAGCTATGAGCAATATGTACCAACCACATTCTCCATATGTCGAGGCAGTGTTCTAGTTATATGGGTATAGTAAAAAATTATAAGGAGTAAACAGTCAATTGAGGGGAACTTAATGGAATACTGAAAAAAATCAGGATCAAAGTACTTTGCATTAGTATTCAAAAGAATTTTAGGAGAAAATATTTTTCAAGCTCTTATGTGGTAATCCTGAAATACTGGGTCTTTCTGGCTGTTGCAAGCTGTACAAAAGCAGTGTTGGCACCAGATGATTTGTGTATGTTCATCTTTGATTAATTTTTTCTTAAGAATTTCAGGAGATCTTTAAGCAGCTCTCATTTTTGCTATTTATATCTGGGTTTCATTTTAAGTAGAATGTAGGAATATTGAACTATTGCTGATCTAGCTGATGTTGGAGTCTCTTCAGAGATGTAGTTCAAGCTGTAAGTTACAAGACGGAAAAATTTAAAGAAGTGTAAGAGGGAGAGTTTATGTCTTCACTGCCTATGCAGGTGTATCTTTTACAGCACAATTGCAGTTTTCATGTAAAATCCAAGGCACAGATTTATTAATTTTTTTGGGCGTAGTATTTCTTTGTGATTTGGGATCCAGGGAACTGCCTAGCTACATCATGGTAAATGCAGCTTTGTCCCTGTGAAGGTGTTACAGAGAGGAAGCAAACAAAAGGTACATCTCCTGTAATAAAAGACTCATTTTGTTAGTAAGATTTAGCCAAGCAGAGAGCTGCTACCTAGTCTTTGAGTCATTTTTTAGCTTCCACTGCCTTTAGATAAATCCTAGGAGGTGAACATCAGGCAATTAAGAGCAATCTCAAGAATGCAAGCACAGTCATGGTGAAAGGATCCAAATGTTTCCTCTCTGTGGGAGTAACAGTGTGGCTCTTGAACCTCATTAATCCCTTTTCTGAGTACTGTTTTCTAGAGCATGTGCTAATCAAGGGGGAAGCTGTCTGGAAACACCATTAGAAAGCAACTTGTCCACTGTGCAGTTGTTCAACTGAGGATGCATCTTTTCTGTATCCAAAAGCATCTGTTAGTCACCTTAGAGCACTGAGCAGTGAGCTGAAGGTAGCTGAATGCTTAAGTGGAAAAACAGCTCTGATGAGTGCTGGAAAATACATTACCTGAGATGAGACAAAGGGAAGTAAGCCATCTTCTGCATATGCTCTCACTTTAGCACCAAGCAGCTTTTCTTTTTTAGGGACTCAAATCTACATGAGCACCTCTCTATTGATACTGCTCATTTAGATTGTCATAACAGACCAGAAAAAAGCAGGTGAAAACACAGTGCCAAATTCTCCAGAGCCTGAGTATCTGCATACAACTGTTGTGTCTAGGCAAAGTTGGTATTTATAACTGCTCTGGAGTGGTGAAGAAATGAGGCGTGCTATGAGGAAGAAGATGTTTTAGGCCTTAAAGAGGGATTGATTTGTGGTTGTTATTGCTGCCTTTGATCTGCCAACAGGGATCTGAAACTAATCCACCAGAGCAGAGCAAGTCTGATACATAGAGCCAGATGGAGGTGCCAGAATAGGTTATGCCTGCCGTCTTTGATGCTGCCTTATCATGAAGTGATAAAACAGGTAGTACAAAGCAAAGCAGGCAAAGAATGGGATTGTGTGCACTGCAGGAATGCTGCCAGCAGTGTGAAGTAACTGCCAGTTGTTAAAGCCACTGCAGGATCAATTAGCCATTCCCAGCATTACCCTGTCCTGGCGAGAGGCATGCAGCCACACAGAGCACTTGGTTGCCGTACAGCCCTGAACATCTCTGGGTGTTTCCATGTTAAATTGAGGGAGTAGAAAAAGCAGAGTCCCTGTATTTCAGGAGTAATCCCGCAGGTGCATATGGCCATAGAAGTAAAAAACAGTGTTTGCATAAGGACTTTTACTTCATACCCATACCATACTTTTACCCCAGCTATGGAATATATCAAAGTGAATCTCATTCCAAGATGTGCTGTAAGCAGTGAATATAGTCTAGCTGCTGAGATGTTGGTGGGATTTTATCACTTCTGGTTGCATTTTGTTTAGAAATTAGGGCAGTTTGGGACTTAGTATAGCTGTTAATTCTCTATAGATCTCATCATCATCTGAGTCAGCTAACTCGTTGCATAAGAAGAGCTTTATATAGATGTTGGATCAATTGGCAGTAAGTTGTCAATAAATGTGTCTCCTAGACACTGCAATTGACAGGTTAATGAAGTGCATTCTCAGTGACAGAGTGCTGTTGACAAATCTTTTGTCACTTTGCTTTCCCAATCCTGCATTTCTCATACATCTGCTCCGTATGACAAGCTTGGGGAATGCTGGGATTAGAATCACAGAATCACAAAGGTTGAAAAAGACCTTTGGGATCATTGAGCCAAGCATGAGCACAGTAGTGCTAGTCTGCCACTAAATCATGCCTCTGAGCACCATATCTACATGTATTTTGAATACTTCCAGAGATGGTGATTCCACACCATTCTGGCCAGTCTGTTCCAATGCTTGACCACCATTCCAGTGAAGAAATTTCTCCTAATACCCGATCTAATATCTTACTTTCACAAGTAAGGAGGTGTCCGTTTGCTACCTTGTGTGCATAGCCTGGTATTTGAAAAACATGTAAATAGCCTGTTGGTTGAGAAACCAGAAAGAACGAGGGACCATGATTTCCCTCGCTGTGCTGTGTTTTCCAGCATGTTTTAAAAAAAAGATGCAAAGTAGGTGATCTGCAGTTTGTCCACCAAGACTGCAGCATTGTGTTTGGCTCCCTGTTGTTGCACTCTTTCTGCCTTTGTTGTTCCTGTGGCACTTAGACTGATTCAGTGCAAGTGTTTTCAACTGCATGCTCTTTTTCCTCTTGCCCAGAAGAAGGTGGAATCACTGGTTTATTTTACATCACACTTGAAAGTTCCCGTGGGTGCCTTTTGCAAATATCTGATGAGTAAACCAGTTCTTGTCCTTTACTGTTCAGTAACGTTCCATATTTGCTCTTTAACTCATGAGCATTCGTAAGTACCAACAATTTAGGATAAGTGCTGCCTACCTACAGCAAAAGGATGTTGAGCAAACCTAGATCAGTATGCATAATCCCACCTTCTTGCAAGAGAAACTATTTTGGTCAATGCGTGCATTAAGAAGTCATGGAGTGACTCATTGGCCTTAGCTACTACTAGCACTTGATGAGAAAGCATGATTTTCACTCCACTGTTCATAGCCAGCCTAGATGTTGTCCATAGGTTGTTGTACATAGTTCGGGGTTTGTGAGCCACACTTTGACTGCAGTTTGCCTTTTAGCTTGCATGGATAATTAACCTCAAAGGCCAAACCTTGAACCCAATGAAATCAGAAGCAAAACTTGTATTGATTTTGTTGAAATCAAAATCAGGCTGACATTGTATTGTCGTTTCATCTTGACAGACATTGGGGGAGAAGAAAGCCTTTCAAAAGGCTTTATGTTTTTTCACACTGTGGGCCCTGAAATACAGTGAAAGTAACTTGGGAAGTTGTGCAGATTGGATGACATCAGAACTTAACTGATGTCACATTACTGCTCTTTTCCAGCAGGTTGGTCAGCTTCTTGCTTTGCAAGAGGGAAGGAAGCCAGTGTAAAAATCTGCCATAGTTTAGGGATTCTTCAAAGGGTGAAGATTCACATAGTAAGTGAGACTTCTTATCTCACCCACTTCATCTAGCACTATGGAACACAAATCTAGGAAAAATACTGCTGTCAAGAAAACATGACTATCACAGTTTGGTAGATGAAGGGAAGCCCAACCCTTTGCTCAAGGTGTTAATGGCATGAAAAAATACTATGTGATTTTCCTGTTGTTTTAGAACCGCCTCCAACTGTGGGCAAGTTTGTTTTACAGAACAGAGCTTTAAGAAAGAGGACAAACTAAAAAAGAAATGGTAAACATTCAAGCAAATGTTACTGTCTTGTGTTACTCAGGAGCTGGTTCAGTTTGCTGATTGCTCAGTTTCAGTGTGGTCTGAGTAATGAAGAGCTGACTAGTGAGCCTAATTTGGGGTAATTCCCTGAGTACTTTGAAGCATAGCAAAGCCAGAAAAACTCTAATGAAAAATAATGGAAAGGTGGCTGGGGGCTTAACTTATGATCACTGCTCATTACAGTAAGCGACATTTTCATTGCAGTGTTGCCATAAAGATTATTGGCTGCCACATAGCATAGGTCCCTCCTGAAAAGATTCTGGAACAGTTTTGTTGGCACAGTAAAAGCCATGGAAAATCACCAAAGATTTACTTAAAACCTGGCAATTGTTTGCCAAATATTAAGGTTGTGATACTTTGTTCAAAACTGGCTGGAAAATTAGGTGAATACTCTGTATCATTTTATTATGTGATGTCTGAGTGACCATCTGAGTGACATAATTAGCATGCTTATGCCCATGTTGGCCAAGGAGTAGTTGAAAGGGAGCTGGAAAGACCTGCATTTACCTATTAAAGCATATTCAAAAACGCTGTCCAAGAGCAACTTTGCTGCAAAGTATATTCATCATGAGTTAAACAAACTCATACGGCCAAGTGAAATCAGAATGTCTGAGATGTGTGACACTTCAGATGTGATCCTTTGTGTCAAAAAGTGACATTTTCATTGCAGTGTTGCCATAAAGTGAAGAGTGTTTCCTCTATTCTTCGCTTTCTTCCTGGTAGTCCTTTTGAGCAGCTAAATCCAGTGTCCTGGAGGACTCAAGTAAATTCCTTCACTGATGGCAGTGAGTAACTGCTCCATATCCCTGTTCACTTGTCCTGTCAAGTAGCAAGGCTAACCACAGTTTCAGAACATGTATATACACATGGCCAGCCATGGGCAGATTAGCATGATGGGAGGACAGATAGACATATAAACACAGAGAAGACAAACAACAGCCAGACTGCATTCCTCAGTACCTTTCCCTGCAATGCTCAGGGAAAATGCTGTGTCAGGGATCCCTCTGGTATGTGCCTTCCCAGTCTTGATGTTTCAAATATCAGGCCCCAAAACCCAGTCTCACCAGCCTACATCCCCTCAGTCTTTCTGGGGGCTGATCCTAGAGTCCCTTGGTCACTCCAGTATCTAAAACTCAGTCCATGCTATTGACTAGCTGATCTGTCGTGAACTTTGCTGATGGGACCTGTATGTGTGCTGCCAGAACAGAGAGCACACTCACACAGAAAACAGCTAGAAACAGGGTTTAGGTAGGACAAAGTCAAGGTGATTTGGCACAGAATTCTGCCACTCAAGTGTTCTGACCTCCTCCTGCTTGCATACTGTTGACCTCATTTATTCCCTGCCTCATCCTCTCTGTTTCCCTGCACTGGTTCTCTGCTGTCATCCTTGGTCACACACTTCCACTCTATTGGTCTGTCCTCATAAGAACTTGAAAGTCCTCTATAATCCTTAAATACTCTTGTTCAATCCCAAAATTCTGTCTATGCATCTGACAGTAAATCCTGTGCCTTCTTTACACAGTGGTCTGCAGAGCTCACACAGCCTTCCAGAGTTTCTCGTGTTAGGTCACACAAATGGATTGTGTGACAGGACTGGGACTTCTTCCTTTCCCTTAAAGGTCTCAGAGGTGGTGATTCAGAGAGGTTAGTTTGGTTGAGTTCTCCCCTTTGTCACTGTGTCCCTTGTCGCTGTTCAGTCCTTATATTTATTTTAAGGAGCTGTTGAAGAGCTGGCCCTGCAGCCAGTTGGGACGGCAGAGGCAGGCACCCTGGGAGAGGTGTGAGCCAGCCCAGCAGAGCAGGGCAGCTGATTAAACTCTGTGTGTGAGGCATTGCAGTCTCCTGAATGTTCTCCATGCTACTGCCAGTGAAACTGGTCGTTCTCAGTGTGCAGCAGAACAGGCTCAGAGTAATCCAGACACTTCAATTTTGCTTAAAAAAAAAATAAAATTAAGAAGAGGCTCTCTATATCAGTATTTCCCCAGAGTCCCTTCTATACCTTTTATTGGTACACTTTGTCTAGTTACTGGAAAAGAAATACATACCTGCCAGACATATAATAACTTAGAGAAAGTTCCTTAGCTTGCACTTAGCTATTTTTTCCCTGTTTTTCTTTTTTAAAATGTTAATTAGGTACACAGCAAAATGCATGTAATAAATCTATAATAAAGATTATGTAAGGGCATTTATCTGAGCAGCAGTGTAGCATTCAGAAGGGAAAGTGAGCATTGTTTTACTGAAGCCCAAAGGACTCCATGCAGACAACAACATTAAAATAACATAAGAATGAAGAATATTGTGCTCAGCTGTCTCCAGGAGGATGTCTGTGCTGCATGCCAGTATGTTTTCTGTACTGTGTTTGCTGTCTGTCCAGGGTTAGTTTGAGATCAGGCAGGTGGCCTTGAATGTTGTCCCAACAACATGGTTTGGGGAAATGGAACAACTTATGTATGCAATTTATGTATTAAATTAAATACAATTTATGTATTGCATGCTCCCAAATTACAAATACATGAAGATAAGGATTGTGATAATACAGTTTACTTCAGTAAACAGAACACACTTCTTTCTCACTTGAGTTGTCGTTTTCCTTCTTAGCGGTACATTTTTATCTGCAGCTACCTGTGCTGGAATCTGCCAAAGAAGCTGAGCATGCCCATGCAGTTTCTGTGGCTCTTGATTACTTTTAATGAATTAGATGTGGGATGCCATTTGTTCTAGTAGATGCCTCAGCCCTCAGAGTTTAAATTGATGCCTGTATCTGGCACTAAATTTTTTCTGGTCCTCAGTAGGAAAGCACTCTTTCATCTGTGAAAACAAGTAGGAAAATATTCCACTGCAATCTGTGAGACTTCTTACCCTTAAGGACTTCCATTTCTGGCCTATGCAATTTTTTCCTGCCTGGGGTGGATTCAGTGACTGGTCTGCATGTGTAGGCTAAACAACTCATTGCTCCATTCAAAATGGAGCATGAGAAAGGAGATAGGTCTCCTGAAGGTGCTTGAAGATCAGAGTCCCAGGTGAGAAATTCTTCATAATTGAAGTAGTCTGATAGGACTATCCACATGCAGAAACTAATTATTCTCTCCCTTGTCCTCTCAAGCTGCTGTTTCTTTATACTGGCCTAGCTGGGGGTTGTTTTATCAGCATAATAGATTCTCTAGATGAAATCTTAATTCCTGTTTGTCTCTGTTTTGAAAGAAATAAGAATTAGCATGCCCTGTCCTTTCCATCTTTGTGACAGTTCCATGGAGGCCCCCCTTGTGTGTCTCTCTGGATTTGTAGCATGGCTGAAGATTTTCAATGATGGGGTCCCTGGGTATCAAGACAGGTCTTTCAGAAACCAGATGTTAGTGTTCCTTGTGCTTTCAAAACTGTGTCTGCCAAAACCCATGCTTCTTGTAAGTTCTTTCAGGTTGGGTATGCAAAGTCATTAGCCAGCTTTGCAAATCTTAGCCTCTACATTTTCCTTTTAAAAAATCCTTTTTTTTGCTAGGCTTCTATGAGCTTCCAGCTGTGCTTCCCTAACAAGCCTCACATTTAAAGTACTTGCTTCAAAAGGCTGCTAACCTCAGAGAATATAAGAAGGCTTTCTTTTATTACTGTGTATTAATTAAAGAAATGCCTAACACCTATTTGGAATTCCTTTATGAAAAAAAAAAAACATTAGTTCCCCATAATATGCAAAATGGTGAGTTCAAAGAAACAAGGATTAAATTAACCATTTTAAGAGCAAATATGTCTAGCAGAATTAAAATCATCCATCAACTGCCTGCCCAATAGTAGAGCAAATGTTTGTAAATCATAGTAACCTCAGGTCAAACCTCCCCTCACTGACACATCAGGTCTGGGACCTCTGAGCTGAGGCCATAGGTCCCTCTGGTCAGGGTCTGTCTCTGACAGTAACCTGTAGGGATAGAGGCTGGGAAATGTGACACATAGAGGTTGAGTCTTTCTTTGCTTCAGGTATACAGAGCAGCAAATAGACTGGGGTAGAGGGGTCCAGCAGAAGGGAGCCCTGTGGAAACTGAATGATGAAGTAGCCATTAGGAGACACATGGGATTTATTTTGGAGGGTGCGCATTCTACACAGATGCTGAAACAGTGAGCTTCAGAAAGTTTTGGCAGAGTACTTTTTTTTGCTTGTTGAGATTTGGAGTGTTTTTAGGCAGGAATTCTGAGTAAGTCAACTTTGGACTGCGTGACTCAGCAGTCTCTAATGTAAGATAGCTAACAGCTTGTGAGAGCGCAGAGTGGGAACATAGAGGGAGTGGTTGGGTGGACTCCATCTAGCATTTTAAAATAGCTAAACATGAGTGTCTGCGTGTCAGCTAGCTACCCACTGTCCTCTGTAGCTGGTGAAAATCTTTCACAGAGTAGTGCAGCTAAGCATCTCACAGCAGACACTTGTACTTGATCACCCAAAAACCTCTTTATTCCACTGGCTTCATTAGCCAGATCTCCACTGACTGGGAAACATGGGCTTGAATACTTAGCTCTCCACCTGTGCTGAATCTTCTTCTTCTTACCTAATTTGGGCTCAAAAAAATAAAACTAGCTAAACAAACAAAAAAAAACCCAAACAAACAAAAAAAAAGCCTAATCCAAGATGGGAGGGAAGAGATAATCAGTTAACAAGTGCCTGTGGGGTGAAGACCTAAAAAAGCATTTGAAGGTATTGGGGATTTCTGGTGATGCAGAAGGTCTCTTTAAAAGGTGAAATGGACTTAGGGGGAATTAGGGAGAATAGTGACAGGCAAAGTCTGCAGGAACTTTGGGTTATGAAGATAATTGAGGCGAGTGGAAGGAACAGAAGAAAATCACAGGTTGTTACACTTGGGAGTATCTCAGGGCTGGGCTCTGGCATGTATAGATTTGGGACAGTCTGAAGCATGAAGCATCCCAGAGTGGCAGCAGGCTATAGAGGAAGGCACACTGTTAACAGACCTAAAAATAGTGGAGCAGTTTCACAGCACATTGAGAGCTGCAGGTTCATGGCCCAGAGTCTTGCAGCACGTGGCACTGCCAGCACCTGCCCCCTTCATCCAGGCAGTGCTGCCTCCATTGTGGAGCAGGAGAGAGCTGCACAGACAGGGACAGGCCAGAACTGAGCAGTTCTGAAGAAACTTGCGAGAGCTTCAGATGATGAACATTGCTGACATTGCTGCCATCTGCTCTCAGAGCACTTCTAAACAAAGGGCAAAAACTGAGCTGAATAAAAGGAATCACTCGTGTCTGGTTTTCCTTATTAAGAATCCTAAAGCTGCAGTTTGCCATTCGGGTGTAAGGAAAACAGATACTGGTTTCACTTACCCATGTACTGTTCCTATTCATTGAGATCATCTGAGTTACATCACAGAGGCTAAAAACATTATTGGTGAACTACCAACATAATATGATACTTGCATAGTAATTTTAACCTCCACTGTTTTCTCTCACTGGTACATTACTGACCAGTTAAAGTATCTGTCCCTTTCCTGGGAGAGAGAATATGTGGTTTGAGGGGATGACATGTTAGCAGCTCCCACATAGAAAAGGTCAATCCCAGTCACTCAGAGGGGACACCAGAGCAACAATTAGCTATGCAAAAACTGGTGTGGCAAAAGCACCTTGCTCTAAGTACATGTGAACTGTAACTAATAGTCAGCATGTATCATGCAAGCACTTCTTTCAGCTTTGAGTTTCTAGTGATACCACCACCAGTTCAGCCTCTCCCTTCTCCTGCTTCGTCAGCTGGGACTTAGGGCTTGAGATCCCTGTGAATACCCACTTGGAGGCTTTGTCTGAGCACTAAATATCTGCCTGACCCTGAACTTCAGCTTTTGAAAAATCAAGCAGAGATGGAATGTTTCACCTTTGTTTCTCTGATTGCAGTACATAGCTGGAGGTAACATCTCTCCAGGACCGTATTTAACTGTGTGGTCCTTTTTGTACTGCATACTCACCCTGTAGGTCTGTTACAGACATAAAGTGAGACCAGTGTGTTTTTCATGGCTCAGTCTTGAAATCCTCTTTCAAAATGCTTAAGCTCAAAAAAATCAATGTATGCATCAAACACTTTGCACTAGTTCCCTAGATTACACAAGTTCTGTCTTTATCTCTGGGAGCATGTAGCCCCCTTGGCTAGTGAGCATTTTGTTATACAAGAGAGAAAAATTGGAGGTAGTTGTGCTGAACTTGTTTTTCAAAGTGACCCTTTTGACCTTTATGAATTTAGGAATTTTAACTATGGTTCTGTTTTTAAATTCAAAGATTTTGGTAGCAGGATTATGTGTTTTCAAGTTACAAGGTTCCACGCCTGATCTTATGCTGTAAATTGCAACATTTAGCAATTTGTGGTTTAATTTAGAAGGATCACCTACTTTCCTAAATGCTTAAGTAATGTGGCAAGCTGTGGTTATTGATTCTCTCTGAATTTATTACAAGAAAGCTGTATTCACTCTCTCCTCTTGGGAATGCCTCTCCTGAACTGCATGCTTGCTAGTGACAGCTTAGACCCCTGATACATAACCAGAGACCTTGCCTAATATCCTTGCAAGTACTTAGGGAATTTTTATTAAGTAAAAGCATCATTAAAGTAGACAGAATGATGAAGTTTAATGAGCATCTTTCTGACTTGATGTTGTTAGTTTTGCTGCTGCTGCAGCCATGGTGCTGTCATTTGTTACTTCCAGTGGGGCAGGTGGAGAATGCAGGAAGATTTTGTTTCTGTTTACATCTGCATACAAAGAAACATTTTTTTTATGAAAGATACTTTTGAAGATATATACAAGGAAAGAAAGCTTCTCAGAGTGTCTGTCTGCACTTTCAGTCTTGCATCTCCCCTTTAATTTTAATGTAATGAGAAGTCTGCCTACAATATTATAGCTGCTAAGTCTACAGAGGTTCTGCAGTTTGTGAGCTGTGCTTATAGTAATCAGCTTCTGACTGTTACTGCAAACTGCAAACATCTCAAATATTTGTTTGCACTCCAGATTGTGTCCTTCAGCAAAGGTTTTGGCCTTCAAGCTGTGTGTAGTTTTCCTGCTCAGAGCTGTACCAGCACTGTGAACAGGTGACATTTCAAAATATCTAGTGGGAAGGCACTGCCATGAATGTGTTATCAGCACTTATCTCACAAATCTGCCTTGAAACCGTACCCACAATCTGCATCAAAATTCTTTTGTGTGTTTATGGAGACAGTCTGCCTTGGCTGAGGGTCTAGTCATGCAAACAGCTGTGTCAAGGTGCCATTCTTGCACATCACCATCCATCAGCTGAGCAGCAGAACTGTCTGTGTGCATGTCTTCAGCTGACCTCTGCTGCTGAGGAGGGTGTGCTGTGTCTCTGCCTAACACATCTGACTCTGTGTTCATGCAGAACAAGAGCGTGTATTTGTACAGCTTTGCTACAGCTGTTTCTGTGTCTTTCCAGTAAGTACTGAAATTATTAAAGACTTTATGCAAACTTCACATCTATTAAAACCAAAGGGTTATAGGTTCTTGTGGAAGTCAGATAATTGCTTCTCTGTGCAGATAGGTGCCAGTAGTGTTTTTATTTTGCCTTTTTTTTTCCCTGCAGCATTTTTTTCCAGTGGGAGCTATAGAAGTGGTGTCTGTTATTGTACCAGAAGTTCACTGAGGATTTTGAATTCTCTTTTCCCTAGTGTAACAGAAGGCAAATTCTGTCCCAGAGGCATTATCATAGCCATTATTATATTTAAATATTGTTGTGACACCATATGTCTCCTCATATTTGATGTATGCCGACAGGAGAGACCCTGTGAAGGCTTTTATAATCTAGATATGTCTGATCCTTGCTCTTTGACTAGCAGACTACATGAAAGATTGTAAAGCACTCATCTTCAGTTGGGATAGCAATGTGCATTGAAACTACCTCTCATTTTGCCAGGGAAACCTAAGTAGATATATTCAATTTTCTTATTACAAACCCAGTAACTACTTTGCTGGATGAAACTTTGGTACTCATGGTGATAGAAGTGGTTGGATATGAAAATAGATAAAAAGAATGTGAAAGTGCTGTAGATGCCTTCAACTCATGTACATCTATTACTACTAATGTAGCATTTGCATGGGGCAAAGGGAGTTGCTGGGGCACCAGTAGCACTGAACATTTTAAGGAGCAAATATCAAAAAAATACCAAAAATTCTATGGGTCAGTTGGTATTTTTACTGCTCAATGCACGCAGTTGCTTCTGGACCTCTTTTCATAGTCAAAAGGCACTGCCCAAGTAGACTTTACCAGAACTCTGAAGTTCATTCAAAATTGTCAGTATTCAGGTTTTCTGCATTTTGAAAGCTTCTGTGTAGTCAGTAGAATTCCCACCACACCCTTTTTCTTCAGGAAAGTTCACTAATCTGAGGTCTGACATTGCACATGCTTGAACATTTGCTCTGAGAGAGGAGGAAATGAGAGGCAGAATGAATGGATCACCTGAGAGGGAAACTTACGTAGTTTCCAAAGCAAAATGAGGGAGCCTAAACCAACTTGAGCAAGAGGGTATGTAACACTTGACAACTACTTAAGTTGTCTCAGTCCTCTTTGGTTTGGCACTAACAGGGCAAAGGGCCTGGGGGGCAGCAGAATGTGGAACATGGGACAGTGACTGGGGACTTCTGTTCCTATCCATGAAGGATTTTTGTGCTCAGATACAGTGGATCACTGGATTCTCTGTTAATCAGTGCCTAAAGTTCCAAATAGGGACTTTTAAAAAGCCAAAAACCAGCTTGAAGGTTAATTTTGTGTTTACCCAACTAGTGCTATCTTCTAAGAGTTACAAAATTACTGCTAACAGTGGTTCAAATGCTGCACTGCATATCATTCACAACAAGATGCTGCTTGTTCCCTGACTTGTTCTATCCTGGGTCAGTTTCTGATGGGACAGCCTCCTTGAATGTCACTTCTGTGCTCTTCTACAGTGATAGCCTTTCATAATACTGAACCATCTCCTTCCATAAACTCTCTCGCTCAACTCACTTAACACCTTCCAAAACAGGAGTTATTTAGGATGTATATTTGATTAATACACATACTGTGTACTTGGAAAAAATACAGCCTTGTGCTGGTGGAGCTCTGTCTCTTAAGAAATAAAAGAAAAATATGTGTATTGTAGCTAATATGAAGCATGTTGTTATTGCAGAGGGTCAGGGCTCTCTGCTTTCATCGGGAAATGCCACCCGATCCCTTGTTGACAGGAGGTGATGGGACACATAAAATTTCAGTAAGGTGAAGTAATGTCATAGTTTACAGTTGCATTTTCCTTGAGCAAGGCTGTTTGACTACAGTACACCTTGACAGCAGCCTGCTTAGCAGCATGATGTAAAACTTCAGCTGCTGAGAAGGTGAAAGCAAGTGCTGCCTCTCCTTCCCACCCTACAAGAAGCTCTAACCCCATTCCACAGTCCAGGAATGCCAGGGTTGAGCTGTCTTCCAGATACAGCAACATAAAGCTCAGATCAGGTGGTAGCTTTTAGTCTTCTGACCTAGAATTAGAATAATAAATTGAATAGAGTCAAGAATCAAAAAGGTTGGAAAAGACCTCCAAGATCTTGCGTATCGGTGACTTGGGAAGACAAACATCATCACTCCAAGCATTCCCCCTTCCTTCTTCTCTGAGCTTTCCATGATGTGCAGGATGTGCTATGGTCTGGGATATGTTGGGTCAGTTGGGGTCATCTGTCCCAGCTGCATCTCTTCCCAACAGCTTGTGCACTCCCAGCCCTCTCACTGGTGGGGTGCGGAGCAGAAAAGGCCTTGGATCTGCGCAAGCCCTGCTCAGCAATAACAAAAATATCCTTGCATTATCAACATTGTTTTCAGTGCAAATCCAAACCACAGCCCCATACCAGCTACTATGAAGAAAATTACTCCAACCAAAACCCACAAAGTGCATCTTCAGAAAGCACTTTATGTCAATAAGGGAAGTTAAGTTTGAGCTGTGTTTATTTTGGGTAGGTTTTTAATTTATTCTAATCAGGATTACTCATAAATTATCTACTAATTACTATGTGATATTTAGCAAGATCCTCTCAGCCATGTAGTCCATTTAGCTTCACAGTGAATGCTAGCCATCTTAATTGCAGGATACTTTGTCAACATTTAATCAGTGGTACTTACTAATGTGGCATTGATGTGTTGGTATCTGTCCCAGTGCTATCAATCATGTGTGAGCAGCAAAGGCGGCTGTGACACCATTGCTCTCTGTCACATTATCAAGCCCCTGGGTTTTCTGGTTAGGGATGATGCTCACTTTGCTCTAAGCAGGCACTCTATCTCTCCAGTTCAACCCAATTTTTGTCATTGTCTACTTGAATACATATCCTTATAGCCTTCTGAGCCTTAATCCCATAACTGTAGAATAAAGGTTGCTAGTTTCTGAAGGCAAAACTGATTGCTCCTTCACTGCTCCAAAAGCCTGCTCTTCCCTGATGTTACTCCCCTAAAAAGTCACAAAAAACCAAATGTTAATGACTGCAGTTTGAGAGCTGATAGAAAATTCAGTGTGTTGAGACAAAATAAAGACTTTTTTTTTTTCTTATTTCTGGTAACTAGATGCTTTGTTTAATGTGCTGCAGAGTGAAGGTCTGTGTTTAATGGTTGTATCAAATTTTTTTTCTCCTTTCCTTACAGTCTTTATGGCAGACACATGCAGGCGAACCCTGAACCTCCGAAGAAGAACAATGACAAGTCAAAGAAGATCAGCCGTAAACCTCTGGCAGCCAAGAACAAATAAGTGCCTGACTTCTGCCTCTGTTTTACATCTGTTGCGTTGCTTTTGCTTGTGCCACAATATTTCTACTTATTTCTTATTACATATAAGAAAGCAGGGATTAGAATTAAATGCAATTTACTATGTGTTAATGCTTTAGAAGATACTGCTAGAGGGAAACAAAATTACATATGCTCCTAACTATGGTCACATTTATGTAGCCATTTAATATATCACTGTCAAACATATTTTAGCTTTTCTATGTATATGTATATTAATGTCCTCTCTTCACATGTGTTAAAATGTCCTCTCTTCACATCCTGTTAAAATAGGGGAGTTTGCACTTATATTTTACGATATTAAATTTAATATGATATTCCAAGTGATTTTAATAAAGCTCTTCATTTGTACTGTTGTTTAGTTTCTTCAGTAGGACTTCTGAATAGGAAATTACTTGAGGAATGTTATATGTCCAGTTTCCTGTAATATGGTGATTTCTTCTGTAGGAATGTGGTAGCATTTTATCTGATCCAAGTTAGTTAAAATGCAAAGCTTTCTGTTCAAGGAATGAAACATTTTAATCAGTTTCTTTTTCTTTTTTTGTGTTGCTGTGGACTGCTCTTTTTGCCTTATTTTGAAATCAAGGAATAGGGAAGGGGAGAGAGAAAAAAAAATTGTCTTTGTAGAGAGCTGCCAATTGCCAGACTCAATTTGGGGAAGAGAACTTTGTCATTTGAAGAAACTGGTACTTCTGCCAATTTTTCAAGTGATTTTTTTTCTTTAGGCAGAAAACCCAAATAATGTGTTTAATCTCTGCTTAAAGTTCTTATATTGAAGAGCTATTCCAAATGGCTTTTGAAAATGCCACAGGTTCTATATTTATCTATACAAAGCTGGCACCACAACCAAGCTCAGAAGCCACAAATGGTTTAACAGCTCAAATAGTTTCAGATTCTACCAATGGAGTAGAAAAACCTAAAATCTACAGTGTTTCCCAAACAATTTTATTCTTACGAGAGCAAAAGCCAATAAGGGAACTCAAGGAACAAGAACAGATACTGAGACTTGGATTGCTTGTGTCAAGACCTTCCTGCCCTTGATTTCCAATTTAATGAATTTCATACCCGAGCAACCCGTTGCCAAGTGTCGGCTGCCATCCCATCCGGACAGCAAGCTGGGAAGCATGCCCAGACTGCTGAGACAGGCCTGTTGTGTTCAGTGGGGAAAGAAAAGGTTTTAAATATCTCATGCTAGAAGTGATGCCTTCTGCAAAAGCTGATCTGAAGTTTCTGTTATCAGCACCAGCCTCTTGAGCACATTTAGGATTGCCCCAGCATGTAGGTAACATGGTTGCCTTAGTCTGGGAATAAATGTATTGACATATATTTTGCAACAGATTTTTTTGAATTGGCAAGCAGAGCTAGGAAGTTGGCATCAAGCTTTAGACACACTTTAAGTGGTCTTCAGTACTTCAGAAGAATGAGGCAGTCTTGGTAGGCAGATGGAGAACAGTAAAAATGGTAGACTTGTCAATTCTATCTGTTGCAAACTCTGCAGAGGATTTTCCAGACCTCTTAAGTGATCTGCCTAGGGAACAGGTCCAACTGAAACAGGCCCATGAAGGTGCTAGGTTGGATGCATGTTAAGAATTCACAGCAAAACTGTGCCCCATCTGGAATGCACACAATTTAATGTGGTGTAGTTATTAACACGTGAGAGGACCTACTGACAATAATAATCATGCTACAAAAAGTCCTGAAGAAATGTCAATGAAATGTCAGAAGATCCCCAAACTAATATTGCAAATTGGGTTTGGAACAAAATAAGTAGCAAGGGCACATGGATCAGGAAAGGGTGAAGAGACTCTGGATCCTTTCCTGGCACTGAATGCTACCCCAGCCCTGGAGGAGGGCACTTCCTCAGGGCTGCACCACTGCTCTCCTGACAGATACCAGATACCTGCTTTGAGACTTGGAGACATTCTACATTCACTCACTTCCAGCTAAAGTGGACTCACTAGTCTTCCAAAATCTCCCTGGGTACACACAGATACGGCTTTCTGTGAGTGGGTTGGCAATACAGCTTTCCTTTGGTTTGAACAGAAATCCAGCCAGAGCTGAAGGTTCAGGTGATATCTGAGACTGTGTCCATTACTCACTCATGACTGTGTCGTGGGGTTTAGGCAAAAAGAAGTTGCTACAGGGCTACAAGTGTTTCAAAGCATGGAGGAGTGTCTCTAATGTAAAATTCAGAGCTTGTTGGGGAAGGCCTGATGATGTTACTGGTGGGAAGCTACAGCACTGCTTTAAAATAAGCTTATGGTTTTCAGGCATTAGTCAGACTTTCATTAACTGCAGTTGCAAATTTTGAAAGTGTTGAAAGAGTCATGCAAGCTCTCCTCTGCAGGATTGCAAAGTATTGATTGGAGCATTCTTGTGTGCTCATAGGAAAAAAATCCACCCAACCTTCCCACTTCTTCCCTCATGAAGGAGGAAGAAACAGTTTTGACAAGCAAAAGCAGGGATGAAGGGCCTGGGGAAGAGTAAGTGAAAGGCATAAAGATGAGAAGGATAAAAAGAAATCCTAAAGGGAAAAGTACTATACTGAAGATGGTGGCAGATGTGGGGGAAAAATAAGTTTCTTGAAAAGAAAGATGAAAAAAAAAAGATAATGATCTCAGAAGATGATGAAAACCTGAAATGCATAAAGCTTTACAAACAGAAAACAAAATGGGTTGTAAAGAAATGCTCTTCAGAGGTGTAGGGCAGAATAAAAGACAAGGGAAAGAAAAGCAAACTATCTGGGATGTAATGTGCTATGGTTTTAGTGTTTCTAAAAATGTGCCAGCTTCTTAGAGCAAACTACACAACAGTTTTAATGTGAGTATGATGATTTTATGTATCTGTTCTCTAAAGTCATTCTTTTTTTAATATTTAAAAACAATGTTATATTTTACTGGGTCACATTTATTTCCCCGTTGTACTCAAGGAAAGAAGTTGCTGTATTTTATTATAGTGAACCACTTAAGGAGCAATGCAGCTCATGATGGTCCCCATAGTCATTTCTGCAGAGGAACCATCAGACTGAGGCCCCTTCCAGTGAGTCCTTGGTAGCTGCACCCAGGTGAACACTTGTGCTGTGCCAGCTCTGGAAAAGCTGCTCTTTGCTCCACTGATCAGTATTGTTTCACTGGCCTGATTGAAAATGAGATCTCTGATCTCAGATTGTCTTGAAGAGGGCATCTTTGCCATCCATCCATCCATCCATCCATCCATCCATTTGTTCATTCAGGGTCACTTGTTCAGGTTGCCTCTTTGGGCCACCTTCTCATAAGCCAAGAGCATGCCCTTTCGAGGGGAGAAAATTATTCCTGTGAAGAGAAAACTTGCTTTTTTACAGCTTTCCTGTACCTGGGAGCTCTTTGAAATCAGTTATGCTGGTATTTCTCTGTTTTGATTTTGCATACAGTGAACTGGAAAGAGTATGGCAAATTTTTTGTGTACTATACACCCTGACAGAGGAAACCTTTTAAAATTACCATAAACCTGGCGTGCTGTGCTGTTCAAAGAGTGGCCTGGGGAACTAATGTTCCTTGCTAAGGGTAAAGCAAAATGAAACCAGAAAACGTGCTTGTGCAGGCACCATCCACAATTTTCTTGTACTTAACAGTGTCAACCCTGTATTGCCTCCTGCAGTCCTTTTGATGGACAGGTAACAGTTAAAAAAAAAAGCCTCAGTTCTGAAAAAATGAACACTGCTCTTACTCTTTTTCTTACTTAAAAAATATGTGAGGAACAGCAACTGTAATTTTGAAGTTTCACCTTTTGGTGATTGCTAGTCTAGGAATAAGTTTCCTATGGAGTCCCTGGTGTTCAAGCACCTTTATTTTGGTTTTAGTCAGGTCTTCCATGTTAAGGAAATGACAGTAGCATCTGCTTATCAATTAGCTTCCATCCTTAGAGCTGGCAATTCACAGCAGCAGTATGGGAGTTTCTCCTGAACTGGCAGCTTGTTCCAAGGTATGATCCGAGCTGGTGTGTCCCTCACCTCTCCTCCCTCCAGAACTACGTGTATTCCCCATTCTCTTCCTCTGGGCTCTCCCCACCATCGCTACATGGGGCTGGATCCTGGGCTTCTGGAGGAGCTGGAGAGAGAAAAATCTTCCTCCTGTTCTGCTCGACCCTCTGCTCCCAGGAAGTAGAGTGAGGTCAGGGGCACTTCCAGCTCCAGCAGTGCTTGGGTGTTCCACACAGGCTCCTGGCTTGGGGCTGGTAGGGAAGCTGGGAGGCCAAGTCTGTGCCATCCCCACGCTTGCTGAGCAGCAGGAGCTCCAGAGACGGGGAATATTTCCAGTTTGTAGCGGGTGGTAACTGTTAATATCCTCATGACAACCAGGAGGAGTGAGATTGTCATCGGTTATATTAGTTGTTAATTTTGTAAATATTAACAATTTCTGGGATTATGGCACAGGATGTGAGCTGTCAACTTGCTTTATTTTCCTCCTACTCCTTCTTGTAATGACACATCTTTTATACTCAGATTCATGCCGTGTGTTGGTTACCTTGCACTGACACCAGGGCTGGCATGTGCTCTGCGATGAAACCATGATAAACTCCCAAAATTTAGACTTTATTCTCCTCCTGGGTACTTCGTTTCCTCTTACCTAAGGGGAAGTAATTTGCCTGTAGAAAGCCGTGATTTATAAATCTCTGTGGTTGGTTTCCATCCAGCGCTGCTGCCAAAGCTGCTGTCATTGGCACACCTGAGCTTCTGCTTCCCCTTCCAGCTCACCTGTGAGTGCCTCAGGCAGGCACTGCCACTCCAGTCCCCCCTGGAGCAGGAGTTGAGTTACAGCTCACAAGGAACCGTATCCCTGCTATGAGAAAGCCCTGAAAAGTGACATTTTTACAATGTGTCTCAAGAGCAAAATTTTACCCATATTTTTAGATCAAGAAGCATGGCAATTGCACGAGTACCAGTCACAGGAGTCACCCCTGCAGCTTGATGGACGTGTTCAGAGGCAGCTTTAGCAACAAGGTGCAGCTGGGGGCAGAGCACAGGGGAAGGTGGCTTTTCCAGGGCACTCGCTCCTCTCCTTGGCTCCCTTGCTGCTGGTGAGCCTCTCTGCTGCCCTGCCCTGTTCCTGTGCCGCTGGCAGCCCTGGACATAGAGCCAGTGCTCAGCCAAGCAGTGATGAGCCCCAGGCTGAATGTACACTCACAATTTTCCTGATGTCCCAGTTATCCAAGGTAATGTTTCAAATGGCCTGGTGCTGGGGCAGCATGGCTGTGTCCAGCTGGGTACTGGCAAGGGAACAAGCTGCATCTGCAGCTGGGGTGATCCATGCCTGCAGGTGGTGCCTTGGAAGCACCGGGCTGAATACCCCCAGTGTTTCAGTCGTCATCTAAATGGGGTGCCCTTTCCCAGGGCGGCATTCTGCACGTCCCCAGGCAGTCTTGTCCTGTGCCCGAGCCTGGGCCATGCTGTGCTCCTCGTGGTTTTGCTGATCTTTGCTTTGCCAGAATGGGAACTGTGGGCTGCTGGCAGTGTGGTTCCCAGCGACAGGAATCTACTGCCAGGCAGAGTCTGAGGAACAGGGACACCTCCTGCCCTGGGGATGGCCCCTGCCAGCACCACGGGAGCCACACGGAGCTCGGTCAGCAGCACTCCCCAGGAGCTAAGTGCCAGAGGAGTCCTAGTGGGGCCAGGAAGGAGCCACTTGTGGGCTCAGGAGCTCGGCAAGGAGCAGCCAGAGGAGAGCAGAGCCCAAGAGCTGCTCTGAGGCTCGATCTGCAGCACGGAGCAACACGGAGAGGGGCAGCACTGCACAGGCTGTGAGTCCTGCTGGGGTGTGGGTGGCTCAGACTCTGTGTAGGAGAGTGGATTTTAACTTAATACTGGAAGTTGTTTGCCCTCCAGCTGTGTAGTTTAGGAGTTGCATGGAGAACTGGTCATCTTGTCAACTGCTCCCTCACGGCGGTGGGGTTTAGAAACCATATTGTTGGTGGCCTGGTTTGAGCATCCTCACCCACTTCTTTGCTCTCATACCAATCCAAATACTTTATTTTAGGGAGCTACACAAACGTGCCTGGCACATGTGATTTCCCACCATCAAACAGAAATGAGTAGCTGTGTTTGGAATTGAAGGAAGCACTGATTTGGAGGAATGCAGTGCATGGGTAGTTCCTGAGATGATTTTAGCAATTTCCATCCAGACTGTACGACGGTACTTTCCTGTTTCATTTCTGGTCAGTTTAGGCTATTCGAAAGATTTCTGCTCTGCCAGTTTATACCCAGAGACTCATTAAACACCTTGTGGATCAGATATTCAATACTAATCCGCTCTGAGGGCAAACATGAAAATCAAAGCTTTGATTTCATTCGCGGTGCCTTGCAGATACCGTGTGCGCCCGGGGTGCTGCTTCCAGCGTCGCGGAGCTGCCCGCGCAGCCAGGGAGGATGCCCGGCACTCCTCGGGATGCACTTTCCGCCTGTGCCAGCAGTGGGGGCAAGAATACAGCCGGAGAGGCGACGGAGGGAGCACCAGAGCGCATCTAAAACTCAGGCCTGAAATCCTTCTCATTCCCGTACAAAAACATGCCGAGACAGTTCGCAGTGAGCACGACTGTCACCCCCAGGCTTGGCAGGGTGTCCCCAGGGAGGCTGCTGGTATTTCCTTTCCCCTCACTTTGCTTTTACATCAACACTGCCAATTAAACAACCAAATAATTCAGAGGCAGCCATGTGGCACCGAGTGCTGTAGCTATGGCTAAAAATAAGCCTCGGGAAAAGCAGCTCCAAGGGCTGCGCACCAAGCCCTTTGTGCCCTGCTGTGGTGCGTGAGAAGGGCATCACAGCCCTGCTTTGCCCCCAGCTGGCCTGGCTGTCCTGGCCTGGCTGGATTTGAGGGCAGTGATGCTCCTCTGCACCTGTCCCTGCTCTGCCCCCAGCTGCCCTGGGGCTGAGATTGCAGGGAGGGACCCCCAGGCACAAAGAGCTCTGGACCAGGAGCCTGGAGCCACCTTCTCCATCCCGAGGCAGACACTGAAGTAGAAGTGGGTTCATGATCTGGTCCTGGGTTTTGAACCTGTGGTTGAAGGCTTTGCAAACCAGGAAACATGGACTAAAATTTACCATTCCTTATTTTAGAAAGAGAACGGAACTGACCACCCAAGTGGTAAATATTGAAAAATATTCTCTCTGATATCCTTGAAATCACAAACCGCATGGGTTTGGGAGAAAAATGGGATGTCTTTGGGGTACATAAAAAACCAGAGAAGGCCAGGCCACTTGGTGTAACTCCACAGCTAGACCCATGCTCCCACCAAGCACAGGCAGTTATAAAAAAACAGAACAGCACATCCAGTTTTGCATAGAAGTTTTCTGTTCTTGTAAACCAAATGAAATTAATCATTACATTTATCTACAGGGTGTTCTATAAAATCAATAAGCTCTGCATAGCAGTCAGAATATGACAAGGCACTTAAACTTTGCCAACTCAATCTAATTAATTATATCTTCGTTAGAAAACAGTCATTTTTATAGAGTCAGTTGGCTCTTCAAGGACCATAATACAAGCTTGATATAAGTTCATTGATTTTTCTTTATGATTTCCATTGAAAGCAATAAGATATCACTCACTTTATAAAACTGTGGGAAAAAAATGTGTGTATTTAACATACCAATATTATTTATAAGCAGCAGCTAATATTTAAGTGCCTCTTGTATGCCTTGATAAAAGTGGTTCATGATTCAGCCCTCTCAGATGTTCAGAGGATGTTCTTCTACATTATTGCTATCGTCATTTGTCTTTCCCCTCTGACATGTGCAGTTTTTTATGCAGGAAAACTCTGTAGATGAGGCTCATCAGCATGGAGGAGAGCAGCCTGAATACCTATGAGGTGTTGCTGCAAACAAACACCACTGGAAATCCCAGCCTGGCATTACTACCTTTTTTTACAACATCCTGGGAGCTTTCAGGGCAGAAGTGGGAGCAGAGGACCCTAGGGAAAGCAAGAGTGAAGGTGCAGTTTGATAAACATACTTTAACACATAGGGCATTAGAGGAAGGGAAAGCTTAGCAGGTGGTAAGGACTTTTCAGGGTGACAAATAGAGGGAGAAAGGTTTGCTTTGGAGTAGGGATTGCAAGGGCAGCAAGAAGAACCCTGGGATTTGTTGGGTACTTGTGAAGCTCACAAACCCTCTGGAAAATGAAAAATAAGAGGAAAATACTGCAAAAATAAATGCACACCAGGCAGTGGGCAGCAGTGAACCCAACTCCTCTCAGTGCAGGGAGGTGCTCCTCCAAGGTCCTCCAAACCTTGCCACATTTTTGTTAGAAATAGTTCTTACCAGAGAAGCAACATTGGTAAGTGCAAAACAATCTCCCAATAATGGCAAACATTTGGGTTTTGCTGTTTTATCATCATTAATAAGAGACTAGTGATAGAAGTCTAAACCTACAAGGGAAGGATATGTCAAACTGCTTCTGTTCCATCAATGCCCAGATCTTCCCAAAACTAAGGAAAGTGTCCAGAGAATGAGGATCTGGGTTTTAGAAGAAAAAGATTAAAAATGAAGAGAAGACTGAGTTTTGTTTCCTTTCCAAAGCATGACTCTTGTTTTCGGTTAGAATGCATCAGATACAGATGAAAACAGAAAATAAAATTGCATTTTTCACTGGCACACAAGAGGTTGCCACCCATCACCAGCAGACAAGGAGGGGGTGCAGGGGCCCTGTGTCTGCAAGCAGGCAAGCCTCTGCCATGGCAAATGAGCTTCAGAGCCAGCAAGTGGGGCTGCTGCCATCCCCAGGGTGCAGGCACTTGGGCCTGGCTCAGAGGGAGAGAGGACTCCGTGGCAGGAGCCACTTGTGATGTATCACAAGACATTAAGGTCTTCACATGCTGTGAGCACAAGTCTTCAGGGAGGTGCATTGTAACAATCACAGGCTAAAGCTGGTCTCAGTCTTAAACTTCTCCTTTCCCCCCTTCCCGTGGGTTTTGGACACTGCAACAAGTATAACAGGGTGAATAATTAGATGAGTCTCAAGCCAATTTTTTTATGGTAGTGAAATCAGTCAGGTTAACACGAGTTCCTCAAGCCAACTACAGGGGAAGAGAGGAAAAAGCTGTGACAGGAGGAGATTAGGAGATACCAGAGGAGCCCAGCCCAAGACAGAAGAGCTGCTACAGAGCCTGTTCCCTCTCACAAGTGCAGAGACTTTCCTGGGATGGACAATTCAACCCTGGCCAGGATTAAATGCAAGCACACATAATGGAGGATTCAGTGCTACCCACCACTCTCCTGAGGCTCCTTCCCTACATTCAACTGGGCCCCTAGTGTGGGAAATGAAAGGACAGAGCTGTAATTGGGCTCAGAGTAAATAAAGGAGGGGATAGATGCTGTGGGTGATAGCAGTGAGAGGAGATGGGGCCAACCTCTCTTCAAACATCCCCACCTGTGCCAAGTCTGTCCAGTGACCCAGTCCTGCTCCAAGACCCAGCATTCCCAGGACAGCAGCAGTGAGTGGGGGGGCAGCAACAAGAGGAGACTGCCCCTGTAAACACAACAGTGAGAAATCCCTTAGAAGAGTGAGTGACAGTAATTGGGAGTAATTGCAGCAACACAGACATGGAGACAGCTTTTTGGTAATTCACCACTTCCTATTAAACAATATGAATAATCCCCCTCTAAAGTGATGGTTAGGGCCAGCCTCATATTTTTTTTGCATTTTCCTTAAACTAGTTGTAAACTGAGATAATCAGTTCCTGTGTGATTTTTAGAAAGATCACATACCTATTACACATTTCAAATCAACAGTTTTCCTACCTTCTCTTTGTTTAATGTAATTTTTCTTTATTGACCCTAAAAAGAAGAAAAGGAATGTCCTCTTTCACTCAGACCTGCTCTCCTGGTTCTGTGGCAGGTATTTACTTCCAGGAAGGAAAATAAAATTAGGGCCAAATTCTAAACATTTTCACAGAGATCACAACTCCTGTCTTGGAGATTTTGCAGTACCTGTTTGCTGGAACACAACATGACACAACAGGAGACAGAAGCAGATGTCAGCAGCCACTGTAGGAGCTCACCCTGCTAATAAGGGTTAGCCAGAATTTAGGTTGAAGAGTGACTGATGGCATCACACAAGACCATTGTCCAGGTAACAGCCAACAGGCCTAATTTGGGTGCAAAACTGCTGATGAAAACTGAAGCACATTTGCTTTGCCTCATGCCTTACCTTTTTTAGCTGATAGGGCTTCCTACCTTCCTCCTTCTCACCTCACAAGTTGTCTAGTGGCTGTTCCAGGAGAGTGGAAGATATGTTTGTGACCTACAGCACCAATTTTCAAAAAATTGTGTGGTTGAGTAGAAAATATTCATGTTCTGTTCAGAGTAAGTCTCATTCAGCCAATATTTTCTATTTCAGTGTTTCAGCCAGAAAGGCTCATCTGCCTTCAAGGCTGAACTCACCACATTGCTGAGAGACATGGAGTAGTGGCTGCTCCTCAGCCTGGCTTATGTGTTGGGTGGTAGCACCCCAAAAATAACGGGTTTAGTAAACCCAAGGCAAAGGCTCAAACTTCTGAAGGGAGTGGATGAAGGTGGATGCATCTGATGGGACTTGCAAGATATTATGAAGAGAAATAAACTTTCAGTGCCAGGACAGGGAGTGTGGTGCCCTGTGCAGGGGCAGAAGGACAGCCTGCCTCAGTGGGTGCCCTGCCTGCTGCTGCCTCTGCAAGGACTGGGCACTGGGGGCTCCTCTAAATTAATTCCTCTCTATTCAAGGTCTGTCACAAAAAGCAGAATTTCCACATTTCTGAAAGCCAAGGCTCTTATGTGGGAGTCTGGAAAGGTCTAATAGCATGACAGCGGCAATCCTCTGCCCTTATTTCACAGAGCATGTCCCTCATGATTCCAAAAGCCTGGTAGACTTCTTTTGAACTTTACTTCTGGGCAAAGTATGTTAAACTGCTTCTGTAGTACAAAATGCTTTAATCTGAGATTTGGTATTCTGGGATGGGTCTTGTATTCTTCTTTCCATCAGTCACAATGCCCCTTTCAGGCAGCCTGGGAAGTGACTTCCCCTTCTGTGCATGCAGATGGGCTCTAGGAAATGCAAACAAGTTGTAAACAAACTCAGCTGTGACCTGCCACTACATTCCTGGGGTTACCAGTAGGGTGCACATGATAAACAAGCTGGGCTGTGGTGGGTGGGTGCAGTTCAGAAAGAATATGTCATTTTTCAGAGCAGAGGGTAGCACATAAACCAGGGAGGTCAGAGCAGCACGATTAGAACATTTGAGGCAAGGAAGGTTTGGATCTGGATTTGTTCAGTTCTCTGCAGCTTGGCCATTCTAAAACATTTTAGGAGAAAAATGGACAAACACATCATGCATTATGATTTTTAGCATATGGGGAATCTTAGTTGTCTCATGGCTGTTGGGGACTGGAGTGTCAGCACTCAGGTCCAGAAGAAATTCCTAATAAATAACTTTTTTATATTGATAACAAACAGGCTTTCCTTCTGCAGCCAAGCCCTATCAGCAGAGAACCTTCTATACCAGGCAGGTCTTGGTCTTTCTTCCTCCCCTCTTCCCTTTTTGAACTGGCCACAAGGCCTGGATGACTGTGAAGAATCTTTGAATGGGATTAAGCACAAAGCAGTGCTCTGTGTCTTTCCTCCTAAACATAAAGTCTACATTCATCCTGATCTTACAGGTAAAATCTACCCCTCTATAGAGTACAGAAACTTGCCTCTAAACAGAAATTTAGGCACATCTCTAAAAAAAATCTAGCCTATTCATATAATGGATTAAAAAGAGAATTTTCTGTCTAGCATGCTCAGATAACTTTGTATCCATCATGCTGGAAATAACTCCCAAACAGCAAAGCTCACTCATCTTGCAAACTCCTTCTATACCAATATGCAATCCTTTTAATTATCTGCTGCAGAATGACTTGTCTGCCATCACTCAAACCTGTTCAACTCAACTAGTATGGGTGTAGTAGCACTTTCTTGGGCAGTCTTCAAAAATCCCACCAGTTCCTAGCTAGATTTCTGTATTTATGGGACCTATGAGCACAGGCTGGTGGCTCTGATTAAACCATGACAAAGCTGGGGGCTTGGTCTCCCCTAATCGGTCCTAAAATACAGTTTTTACAGTTGTCCCACTCCCTGCATAGTTTTGGCATCCTGACAGTTGTTCAAATAAAGCTGCTAATTTCTGGAAGAAAAATGACAAAGCCTTTTTCATGAGCAAGCTATCAAAAGCAACTTCTTTGATTACTAAGGCAAGAAACTGAATCAGCTCTGTTTTCTTGCAGCACTTTTAGTATTCTGTTGGTGTTTCTAAGATTTCTCATCTCCTGACACACTGAGACATTCATCTTCAGTTACAGTCAAAACCCACAGGTTTGCAGAAAAGTCAAAATTTTGTCCTCATCTGCTGCCTGTGATGCAGTCAAATGTTTCACCCCAGCAGCTCCAGAATATCTCGTCTCTTTTGCAGTGCTTGCTCAAGCATGTCCACTTGTCCCCAGTTCTGTGCCCCTCTCACAATGTTTCTCAGCTGAGGGCTGTGTTTGAAGAGGGCTTCACTGAGCACTTGCAGCAGCACAAACATCAGCCTTCGAGGTGCTCTGTGAAGAGGCCGTTAAATAACAGTGCAGCAGGAAAAAAGTGGGAGCAAAATATCAGCCTGACAGACCAACCTCACAAAAACACATCAACAGAAACAGGAGTGGTGACAGAATATGAGGTTAAACATAGAGCTACAGGTTAGTGCCAGTGGAGGAAACACAGAGACAAATACATTTTTCAGAGGGAAAAAAAAAAGAAGAGGCAATATAATTCTCTGCAAAATTCCGAAGTTGAATATTCCTTCTAGCTGTTGATTGTTTTTTACCAAGCTGCTGAACAGAATAATTCTTATGGAAAAACACAACAAAGATATGAAGAAAACATATTAGGAAATCAGAATACATTTGTCAGTCTAAATCACTGAGCTTTAAAAAATTACTGGATACAAATAGCATCAGTAGCACCATCTGCACACACATGCTCCAGGACCATATCCTTGGGGTGCAGGGAGAGGGCATGGGAAGGCAGGGAGGCATTTTGGGGTGCAGCAGCTTGCAGAAGCTCTTGCTTCTGGTGCCATCCCTGCTCTGAGCACTGCAGCACAAACCTGCCAGCCCACAGCTGCCTCCCACCTGGGCAACTGCATCTCTCTGGCCCTGCTGAGCTCCTGCCTATGTGCTCCACTTCTGGCTTGGGGAGGAAAAAGCCAAACCATGCAGCATGTGAGGGAGCAGGCCCCTTGCGCAGGAACGAGTTTGCTCACTTCTATAATCCCTGTGACTGGAGAAGACCTGAATTAAAAGGATTTTTCAGTTTATTTTAAGTCCAAGGACTTTTAACAATCAGTACTTAGTGCATCCAAATCACACTCCCAAGCAACCAACGTTTAGCTCAAGTGTCCTTTTGGGGCATTAGTTGCATGCAGGCGCGTTTAGATTTCTGTATTTATGCATTTCTCTCACATACTCAGAGCTGCCCAGGCTGCTCTCATGTGGCACAAATCCTGTCTTTTTGCCTGAGCTTGGCCCTGGCAGGAAGAAGAAAATCAACCCCATTCAGATGCAATCCTAGAATGTTCTTTTGGGGACAAAACTGCAGTTCCAGTGAGCTTCCTTAATTTAATAGAAACAAATACCACTCCTAGATATTGTACTGTTGCATACCTGACTCTGACAGGTTTGTGACTGTATCTTGGAGTGACTCTATCTGGACTGGCAAGCATGCTTTTTAGCTGTAAAAGAGAATCCATTTCGTTCATACAAAAACGTATGGCACCTGAGTAAGAAACATATTGTATATTCCTGAGAGCTGGACAGAAACGCAGACATTGGTGGCTCCAAAATCCCCCAGGTAATTAAAGGTTATTTCAGAGCTGTTTGAACAGCAGATGCCCTGCATTAACAACATCAATTAGAAGCCAATTCTGTGCCACTGGCCTGGACACTGCCAGCAGCTGGAGCTCTGTGTTTTGGTTTAACTGTAGCTGGGCTGGAGTAAATGGGGTGCTGGTGCTGTCTGACACTGATTACTTTGATATGAGAATTTATTTTCAAGTCAATTGATCAATGACTGGGGTAAGAAGCAGGCATGCTCTTCCCATTATCCCTTTTCATGAGACAAATGGACAGTTCTACCTGGCACTACAGTAGCCAAAAATCCTCTTTGCAGGGGGCAAAGGAGGTATCTGTTTCCTTTCTCCTACAGCACTTAGGAAATCCTGTGTCACCTGAAAAAAAAAGATAAAAAATTAAGAAATTAAAATTTGCCCTTCCATTTGGAAAAAGGTGGTTGCTGGGGTTTTTTAAAGACTGTGGATCTGCTCCCCTTCAGAGTGTGATTCTGCAAGACCCTGTGGCCAGAGAGACATTGGATGTTGCCAGGCTGCAGACTCAAGGCTGCTTTAATTGCCTCAAGCTACTTGATGTATCAGCAGCTAAACTGTTTTTTTGGTGGGTCTCACATACTACTGAGCACTCTGCTTTCCTGGCACAAGTGGGCAGCCTCATCCTTCTCAATTTTGTGAGCCATGGGAGCCTCAAAACAGCATTCTCTTTAAAGGGGAGCAGTCAAGGAGAACTATGCTAATTATCTTGGGTAGAGGATCCTTTAGGTCTTTGCCAGTTTTTATCAAAGCATAAAAAGCAATTATTAAAATTAATGCAATTTACCATGTGTTCTACTTCTAGCAAAGCTATTTTTGGCAAGGGTTTCCATCTGTCCCATTCAGCAAGATCAGCCACAGGCTTTTGCTCTCTATTCCACTTCTCAGAGTTCTCATGTGGAGCTTGACAAACACAAGCCTTTTTGCAGGGTGGAGCACCTCCTCTGCAGCATCTAGTTTACTTGTGAGTTGCCATCACCTGGCAATTGGGTCCTCATCAGGACAAACACTTGTCCTTCTTTCTCTGTTGCTTTCTGCTGGCACTGTGGATGCCTCTTGGTAAGGAAATGCTGCACTCTCTGCCCTGAGCAGGTGGCCAGTGGGAAAGGCTGCAGGGCCAAGTGACAAATTTGTCTGCAGGTTTTCAAAGAGCAGCTTTTATCTGTATTTTTCACAGTTCTACAGCCTGCCTTGAAGCAATTAGAAATTAGTTCATTTACATTTTCATGCAGCTGAAGACAAAACAGCACGAGGAGAATGCATTAGTAGGGAATAAAGACCTGACTCCAGGGTAGTTTCCATGGGCCCACTGATACTCAGAGTGTTCTCACTCTGGCAACCTGGCATGAGCACCTGTATAAACAGGAACACACCAGGTGTCACTGTCTGGAGTGGAGGCACAGGAGTCTTCCAAGTGACCTGAGTTCTGGGGATGTTTTTGCATTTGCCATCCCCTCACAGTCCTCTGGCAGCAGCATCCTCTGCACTGAGACCTCACCTCTGTGCAAGGCAACGAGAGCCCTGCAAAGGAACCAGCAAGGGCAGCTCAGTTTATCCTTTGTGCCCCTCATCTGAAGTTGCACGGATGAAGGAAACTATGCAGATGAAGGAGATCATTCTAACATGACACACTGAAGTCACAGTGGTGAGGCTGTTTATTTTGACTGGAAAATAGAAAACCAAACTGTATTTTCACTTGTCCAGTGAATACACCAAGAGGAAGGGAAGCCCAGATGTGATGCTGTCACTGAGATACCCACTTGCTGGCTTCAGAATAGCTATTTATTAGCACTTTAAAATGAAAAAGATGTAATAGATTGAGTGGGGAGGTGTTGTAGGGATATAATTAAGAACATAAACCTAATAAAATATATATGTTAAATGCCAAATAAATGCCTACCCGGTGTGAAGAAAAAATATCTGGGATATAAAACCCAAGGGGATGATTAAATAGATAAAAAGGAAACTGACTCAAAGTCTTTAGACTCAATCTCTGGTGGCTGAATCCCACAGTGTCCATGCTTGGCAGCACAGTAGCATATTGCTTTCCGCCTGCCATACTTCCTGAAAAAAGGAACCCGAGTCACAAAGTTGGCAGCACAAATTTGGTTTGTGCTCAAAGTCATTAATATCCCAACCTGGTGGGAGACAAATGTTGGAGAAGCATTCACCAGACAAGTTGTCTGAAGAATTTGCTTAAATCTGCCTTGAAGTTGCCGTCATTCACCTTTGTTGCAATTTCTCCCTGTGCTGAAATACAAAGATTCCTCCTGCAGATGCACTACTGGTGCTGCATTTGGCCTGGTTCAAAATTAATTTTTAAAATAATATCTAAAATGTTTTTCTGAACATATTATCACTGCAACATTACGGCAGGAAATGCTGCTCTCCCGAAATGGCATTTCCTTTGTGACCCAGGTTCACAACAGCCTTACTCTGCTCAGAGGCACTGAGCAGGGTATCTCTGCTCAGATATCGTTTTCTGATTCCTTCCAGCATTGCAGGGAGAAGTGCAGGGAGCATTTATCAGGACACTCAGTGAAAATTCTTCACTTCATTCTCTCTTCCAGGCATTAAAATCCATAAAAGATTTTTGCCTCTTTAAGATATTGAAAGACTGGCATTAGTGATTTAAAGTTAATGAAACAGGAGATTCCAGGGTAAATTCTATTCTCACAAATAGCAGTGAAACTCCAGTGTAAGCTCAGTGAGCTTCACTGTGTGGCAGCATAGGAGCAAGGGCTCCCTCCAGGCCAGTGGAGTCACTCATGAGTTAAGTGCAAATAGCATTTGGCACTCCATCAATTAGCTCAGTAAAGTGATGCATGCCAGTGATCGAGAATATTTTCATGGAGTATTGTGTATATTATCCTGCTCTTTTGGATTGCATTTAAACATAAAACACAAAATAGCAGGTTTCTAAATTGTGATAGTCATAGGCTTTATTGTTCTGATTTCACAAAAACATACACATTTCTATTTTACATTTGTGTGAATATATGTTTATGTGTGTCTCCATATTGAAAACATATGTGTAATGTCTCAGTGCATGAAAGCAACATTCTAGCTGAAATTTTCTCTTCCTGGAGATCAGAAAATCTCCTTCCCAGATGGCAGACATGCTCTCTAGCCAGTCATGTTCCATTTCTCACTTGAGGCATTTTGGATTTGTGCAGTAATTGTGCACACTAGAGTTTTAATTCTACATAGAATAGAAACAGTCTGGCTGAAAATGTATGAATTGCATAAGAACACATGCAGATCTCAGGAGGGGATAAATACCTCTATTTTTTGTCTCCAATCTGCATCTTTTACTTGTTATTATTGTTAAATGCCCAAATAACGTAACAGAAAATAAAATAACAAATACGAAACCTGAAGTTGCATCCAGTACAGAATAGCTTATTAATAATGGCATTGGCAATACATTATGCTGGAAAAAATGCACAATGATTCCTCTGCAAGACTTGTGTCTCTACAATGCCACAAGGAGTGTCCCGATCCCTTCCTCTTTGTGCAAGCATAATTAGTCCCTTTTGGGATGGAGAGCACTCCTTGTATCTCCCTGTGATTTGCAACCCTGTTGCAGAGAACTGATTTCAGCAAACTGGGCAAGCAGCATTGGAATAGGATTCCAGGAATGTGATGCAAACAGCAAACTCAGTTCTGATCTCACATGTTCTGGTTAACCTCTCAGTTTACAATTTACATCCGTGGAGTTATTCCTAATTTGTGATGGATTGGGCCTACAGAATAATATTGCAACGTGGCTTTTTCAACAGTGCAAGGCCAGCTTTCACAAAATTCCAGACACAGTTGCCTGCCATAATAATCAAAAGCTCAGTGTCTTGCAGGATCACACCAAAGTCCACTGTATGCTGTTTTGTTGTGGGGAAGATTGTTTGGGATCAAACCATCTCCTGGTTTAGCTAATGAGCAGAGAGGAAGAAAAATGAATGATCACAAGTAATTGCAACTTGCAAAGTAAATTACATCATTAGCTGCTCCAGAAATCAATAATCAGGCACAAAAAGAAATTCAGTTGAGTGGATGACAGAAGAAAAAATAAATCTCTTGGGCATCCTGCCACTCTGGGGATTTTAATTTTGAGTTTTCCACTCCCATCTATCCATTCTTATTGCCCATCCATCAACCTCCTGATGAATATAAAATACTCCAGTATGAAATGCCAGAAGATTACTGGGTTGGTAGAACAACGGAAAGGGAGTCTTTCAGGTTTGGAGGAGGAAGGGTAAATCACAGATGACAGTTTAGAAAAGCTTGTCTCTGCTCTTGCTTTTTTCCCCCAACATCTCTCTTTAATAGCATTGGCAGTCTAATAACCATTTCAAAGGTAACCAAAATCGTTCTCATGGGCAAATCATCTAGAAATCTCCTCCTGATTGACTCTAACTACTGACATAATTTTTAATAGAAGTGCAACATGATATATGCCTTTTCTTATTGCTATAGTTTTAAGCAGGGACAAAGTGGTTGTTTAATCTTACTCCCATGTTAGAGGCTTTTATCTTCCACCCCTTTGTATTTACTATTTACATCCTCATAAGAATGCTGACACTGTAGCCTTCATTATTAGCAATACTCCTTGATTTAATTGCATTTATGACTGTCTCTATATTTTGGGCTTTATTAATGAAAACTGTGCATTCTTCTGAGTGCCTCCTTGTGAGAGGTTATCTTCTATGGATTTTGACCAGAAGGGAGTTAAAAGGAGGAGAGTGGATCAAGCAGAAAGCCTACATGGAAAACGTTGCCACCACTGTTGTGGTTACATAGGTGGTGGCAGAAGCCAACACTTCTTCATTAAAAGAGGATGATGAGTTAAAATGCCCATCCTAAAGGAAGGTAAAAGTGGAGTGCAGAGAGAAAAAAGGTGTTTTCAGTAACTACAGCTGACCTAGGCTGACCTTGCTGGACCCTGCTGCAAGCAGATACTGTCTTGGTCTGTAGGGGCAGTGGGTGCTCATGGCTGGACATCCAGTACCTGAAATGCAGTGTACTTATGGGCAAACTGAGTCTATTTATGCAGGAAGCATTTACTGTTTGGTGCAAGCATTGTTCAATTACCTCTCCATAGCACCATGGCTCTTAGACACTCTCCAGAAACTCCAAACCGCAGCTCCTGTGCAAAGCAAAGCGTGGACCTGCCACTTGGAAAGGGGAACAGGTAAGAAAGAAGATGTCAGTGGGTGCAGCTTTACCCAGAGACCATGAATCTGACACAGGTCTGGCAGTTCTGTACCATCACCAGGGCAAGAGTAATGAGCTGCTCAGGACAGACTGTGACTGGAGAGGTACTAGCATCATAACCAAAATTAGTCCCAGTCTTGCCTGGGACAGCAGCAGTACAGCCTTGTATTCACCACCTTAGATGATGACTCCAGATGGATGGAATAGAGAGAAGATGGAATAGAGAGAAGACACAGGCCAGCAGGCTTGAAGGTGAATGGGAAAGAAGAAACCTGAAAGAACAATTTTTTTTTGTTTGCAAGTAGTTCAATTATTTTGAATAAACAAGGGCACTTGCAATTATGAGCATTTTTTACAGTTAATTACTGCTATTTATGTTGGCAGTTATCAAGTGTCATATATGATTATTTTATATCCTTAAACTTTTTCAGCTGAATGTGCAATCTCTAGCTCCCTATGTGTTTAAGATTTATTTTTGCACGCACAGTTATGTTTTCATATCTACAGTAATTCAGCAGTCAAAACATGACATGCATGATTTTGGTTCCAATCTTTCCACTTTAATTCTGCTCTCACCCCTTCCCTCCCCCTAGTAACCAGTCATATTTGACTGATCTTTTCAGATTAAAAACTAAAAAGGAAGATATATGTCAAATTTATTTGCAAATTCTCCTTGTTGAGCCCTGTCACTTTAGCGACAGCCCTCCTCGAATTCTCTCCTCATTTGGATTTGAAAAGTGGATGTAACCCTTTCAAAGCTGGACATATTTTCTCTGGATCATTTTCCTGCCTTTGCATTCAGAGACTGATCTTCCAAGGGCTTTATTAATTGCAATAAAACTTAATCTACAGTATTTCCAATCACACATAAAAATGGCTTAAACCCCTTCGTAGCAGAGAATAGCCTGGAAAAAGACTTCCTATGTTCCAAAGGACAGATAAAAACTTCCAAAAATCAGCAAAACAACTTTTTTCTTTTACGCACCAAAGCTGATTTTCTTTCCATGGGCATGAAAAGCCTAATTTTTATTAAGGAATACTGTGAGCATCTTGCAGCTCTATAAACATATTTGGTGTTCAGTCATCCTGACCAAAACAGGTTTTGTGAGAGTTTAGTTAAAGTTGCCTGTACAAGCTCCTACCAAAACTGGTGCAGGACATGGTCCTCTCCAAGCCCTGCTACCTGATACAAATGCCAGTGCTGAATTTACCAAACTGAGGAAACAGACATGGAATAGGATACTAAGGATTGTTTGGGATAGCATCATATCTGTCACCATGGCACCGTTGAGCCACCTATACTGATATGAATATTTTTCCCTCTTTATATTTTACAGCATTGAACCTAATTATGTGTTGGAATGAGTGCATATTTTTCCCTTGACCATATAAATGAGATTCAGGCTGAATGCTAACCTTTACATATGTAATTAAACCAGTGTTTATTACAGTACAGTGTAGCAAAGCCTTAATTTTTTAGCAGAGTGAAATTCAAAACACTTCTCTAAAATAATAATAAAAGAGATTGAAAATATAAGTCAGAGCAAACCAGATGCAGATAGGAGTGAGCAGAAACAGTATGGAGCTTGGCACAGCTTTGGCACACTCATTTGCTAGGCATATGCCTTTTTCCATGTGACTCCTGCTTACTGGAGTTGGTAAAGTGTTGCCCTTTTTCACAGAGTATTTTTCCTGGGCTAACTTTGAATTTCATAGCACAAGCATGAGGAGCCATTTTGTGCTCGGTGCCTGCAGAACGTGTTGCCCTGTGTGCCAGTGGATGAATTTGTGAATGGTTTTCTGCAGTTTCCCCCCGTGGTAGTGCTGAGGCAATAGCACATGTGTAAAACAGACATGCATGTTGTGCTGTATGTCTTTAGGTCTCTGTATGAATATTAACTAATTAGTCAGTAAGGGCTGTGGCAAGGCTGTTGCAAATGGCAGAAGCTGCAGGGGATACAGCTTGAACACCAGCCGGGAGTCTGAATGCACAAGGGCCCAGAGAATGGGAAAGGAGCAAACAAAGTGGAAGGCTGGAGCAAGCCAGCAAGAGGGCTTCAAAAACATAAATAAATTTAGCACATTAAGACTGGCAGCAGCTCATGTAGGTTTAATAGTTTTACTAAGAATGGACTGTCAATCTGGATATCAGCCTTTAGCATAACCTAAGTTCTACCCAAGTCTTAATTACAGCAAATCAATGTTTTGACACACCATTTCAGGACAACAAAGGTCCCATAGTAAAAAGAGTTTTTTGCTCTTCCTTTTAATTTGCTGAGACCTCTGGTGCATAACTTCCGAGCTCTTTGGTATCTCATTCCTAGTTTTCCAAGAAAATACGAGTTTTCCTTGGGAACTAAGGTTAATCTGGTAACTAAATTCAAGGTCCAAACTTATGTTCCAAGCTAACATATATGCTCCGCTGACAACCCAGTATTTGCTCTGATCCCTCTATTCTGGTTACTCTGGCTGTGATTTTTGTGGCTGTCTTCTTTGGGAGAAGGTCTGCAACAGTTCAGAGTGAATGAGCATCCCAGGCAGTATGTGTGAGGATACAACTATTAAGGAAAACGTGGTTGGTATTGTAGGACCTCACTTTAAGACTCAGGCTTATCATAGCTGGAGTAAGGAACTGAGGGCGTGCTTGATGCCAATAGGTGACCCAGCATCACAAATGGCTTCACAGATCATGACAGGTTTGTGTGTATTTGAGGATGAGATCTGTTCTTTGCCTAACGTGTAGCACAGCCATTGCAATGAAGGTTTATGCATGCCCTTGATGTCACAAAAACCAGCTGGCTTAGGGATGACTAAATACAACACCTCAAGGGCTCAGCTACAGGCTGAGACAGAGCAGTCACTTCTGGCACATCTTTTCAGTTTTTCTTGCCCAGAAGAAAACAGTGCTGAAAGCCCTTTCCCGTGGGGTGAAGAGAGCAATGAGATATGAACATAATCCTCCAAGTGTGTTCAACTGCCTTCCTGGGTCTTTAGGGGAAGCCCTCAGCTAAGGGAACTGGCTAGCTTGTGTCAGTGCCAGATAAAGAATTTTTTTTAAGACAGAGCATCAGAGAAAAGAAAAGAAAAAAACTTTTTAAAAAGGGGAGGGAGGAATATTTACAAGTGCATGAATGGAAGCTTTGTCGACAGTTTTCTGAGGAGATAAGGAGCTGGACTGGCCCATCTCTGCACGGCATGGACACACTCGATGCCTTTGAGTCTCTCAGGAAAGAGCAAAAGGAGCTGCTGACATTTCTGCTTAAAAGGAAGAATCAATGAATCTTTGTTTCCCACTGCCTGCTTGTTTGACCTTATTGTATTGCAGAATAGAAAGGAAATAAAAGAGAACGGTGAGGGGAGAGCAGATTCGTGCTAATAAAATCCAAGACAAGATCACAGCCCTCTGATCATCACTGGAGATGCCATTATTTGGTTGTTGTCCTATTTGCTGCTGTTGCTCATTTCTGATTCTTGCCTTGCTGTAATAAGTCACACTCTTTCCAGCCATCATCCCTGTATTGACAGGCAAATGTCACCCAGGTTTGATTGACGTCCATTGCTCCTGAATACAGAAGTATGATTTAGGAATCAATTCTGTTTGTTTATTTAAACAGCTCTTTGTGTACCTTGTATATATGTAAGCAGGACAAGTTCTTTAATATTTTCTCTGCAACAATGCCACTAATATTGCACATTCTCCTTCCCACTCAGTCACAGAGGTGTCCACCAGACCTTGGGAGAGGAGAAGCCTTTCATGAAAAAAAAAAACAAACAAAAAAAAACAAAAAAAAAAAAAACCATCCCAAAAAAACCAAAACAACAAAAAAACCCCAAAAACCAAAAACCACACAAAAAAAACACCACCCACAAAAAAAAGCAACCTTCAAGATTTAACAAAATGCTTTGCTGTCCCCGAGTTAAGCCAAAGAGATCTTTGGCTCTGCCGATTTGCATATACCCCGGACTTTTCTCCGGCTTCTAAACAAAAGGGAACACACTCCCTCAGTGTCAGTTTGCAAGCAGAGCAGCGGTGGCTTTAACACCGGGAAACACTGTAGCCGGTGATGAGTATGTCAATTTTAATTCACAGGCAAAACTATTTCTTTCTCTGCCTTTATGGTTGCAATTGGGACGAGGAGGGAGAGGGAGATCTGAAATTGCCAGATACGTTAAATTCTTTATTATTGCGGGAGGTATATTTTCGACTAACTTTTACTTGGACAATTGGTAAAACATCCCTGCATTTAAAGCGGTATTTCCCAGAAAACGCTAACATGGCAAAGTGGCCTCAGGGAAGCGTTAAGCAGGAGGTGGATTGACCTTTTAATTCTCGATCGGTGACCTGAAGGGTACCCAGGGGCTGCTAAGCACATCTCTTCCTTTCGGTCTGCTTCAGAAAGAGCTGTCATCGCAAGATGCAGCTAGTGAGTGAGGCTCACGATTTCACTGTTCATCCGTTTGCAGGAGGGGTGGGGGAGGGAGAAAAGAAAAAAAATATATATTTCCCACACTGCCAGAGTAATGCCAAACTCTCTGTGAGTGGGAAGAGCAGAGCAGATGCTGGAATGAGATGCCAAAGCAGCTCCCCTTTCCCCTGCGCTTTTGGGTGCCTATAAATTGCTCCAGCGCGCTCGTCAGCCTCCTCCTCTCCTGGCAGGTGGCACCCGGGCAGGATCCCGCTCTCCCTTCGGCTCCGGCTCCGGCTCTGGCGCGGCGGCGCGGGCACTGGGCGGCGGGCACCGGGGCGGCCGGCAGGCGCATCCCCGCTGAGGACTGTCGTCTCTGCGAAAAGAGAGAGAGAGGGAGGGAGAGAGAGAGCGAGGAGGCGAGCGGGGCGATCGCGAGAGGAAAGGCAAGTTCCAGGGAAAGTTGACTCGGACTGGCACAGCCTGCAAAAAAAAAAAAGTCGATCGCCAGCGGGAGCATAAAAGTGCGGGCGGCCGGGGCGCGGCGGCAGCTCTCCCTCTCCCTCTCCCGCTCCGCTCCCTCGCCCGCCCGGCGGCTGCAGCGGCCGCAGCGGAGCGCCGCGACCCGCGGGAGCCCCCGCAACACCGGCGGCCCTCGGGAGGGCGGCCGAGCCCCAAGGGAGCCGAGCTCGAGCGGGCTCGGCTTTTTTTCGGCTCTGAGGAGGAACCCCGCCAACCATCAAGATTTTGTCCAAAAGCAGACAAGAGGATCGCCTNCGAGGAGGCGAGCGGGGCGATCGCGAGAGGAAAGGCAAGTTCCAGGGAAAGTTGACTCGGACTGGCACAGCCTGCAAAAAAAAAAAAGTCGATCGCCAGCGGGAGCATAAAAGTGCGGGCGGCCGGGGCGCGGCGGCAGCTCTCCCTCTCCCTCTCCCGCTCCGCTCCCTCGCCCGCCCGGCGGCTGCAGCGGCCGCAGCGGAGCGCCGCGACCCGCGGGAGCCCCCGCAACACCGGCGGCCCCCGGGAGGGCGGCCGAGCCCCAAGGGAGCCGAGCTCGAGCGGGCTCGGCTTTTTTTCGGCTCTGAGGAGGAACCCCGCCAACCATCAAGATTTTGTCCAAAAGCAGACAAGAGGATCGCCTTGCGCTGAGCCGGCTG
>VXBI01013051.1:126391-155959 GCA_013397375.1 Toxostoma redivivum
CAAGAGGATCGCCCTGCGCTGAGCCGGCTGGTGGGCAGCAGGCGGCGGCTGATCGCGGCCGGCGCGCTGGGGGTGGTGATGGTGCTGCTGCTGGTCATCCTCATCCCGGTGCTGGTCAGCTCGGCCGGCACCTCGGCGCACTACGAGATGCTAGGCACCTGCCGCATGGTCTGCGACCCCTACGGCGGCACCAAGGCGCCCAGCACAGCGGCCACGCCCGACCGCGGGCTCATGCAGTCCCTGCCCACCTTCATCCAGGGGCCCAANCTCCATCCCCGGCATCTACTTCTTCACCTACCATGTGCTCATGCGGGGCGGCGACGGCACCAGCATGTGGGCCGACCTCTGCAAGAACAACCAGGTGGGCGCCGTGCCGGGGGCAGCCGGGGACAGGAGGGCAGCGGGCGGCGGGGATTCCCCGTGGGAGCGGGCGCTGTGCGGGCAGCGGGCGGAGCGGCGCGGGAAGGGCGGGCAGCGGGCGGGGAAGGTGCCGGGAGGCCGCTGGAGGCAGCGCGGGTGCGTGCCGGGGGAGCGCAGCCCGAGCCCGGGCGGCGCGGAGCGGGCCAGGGGGACCCACGGGGAGCCTCGGGTGCCCAAAGGCTACCGAGGGGCCGGGTGTTCCGCGCAGAGCCGAGGACGCCCGGGCTGCTGGGTGGGTGCGGACTCGACGCGCTCCCCTGTCCGAGAGCCGCGCCGCAGGTGCCGCTCCCAGCCCGCTGTCCGAGCAGAGCAGCTCCCGGCCCGCCCTGGCCACCGCCCCGGCCGCGGAGCGCTGCCCGCAGCTCTGCCGGGACGGGAAGGCGTGCGCTGCCCGCAGGGACAAGAGCTCCTCGGCGCTCCCTCGGGGAGGGGAAAGTCCCCGGCAAGAAAGGGGAGCCAGGGGTGGTGGGTGAGCTCAGGAGAGGGTGGTGCTGTGTGGGGAAAGGGTGAGGTGGGTGGGAGGAACGCAGCCACGGCACGGGACGCGGTTCCCACGCAGCGGAGCGCCGGGTTTGACAGGCTCAGCCCCCGGAGGGGAGCGAGGCTCCTTCTCCCTGTTAGGAGAGCTGGTAATAGAGCAAGCTCGGCGCCCGCAGACCTGAGCCCTTGGCGGGCCGGCGCCGGCTGACGGACCGTGCCAGGAGGCACAGCGGCCGTCCGGAGAGACCGGGCAGGACCGAGTCTGTCGGCATCCTCTGGGCAGGATAAAGACACTGGAAATAATTAAAGGCCTTGCGATGCTGCCGTCTGAAATACAGAGGAATCACCCCTTTTAATTAGGATAAACGTAGCCACTGTGCTCGCAGGGGCTATGACTGTTAACATTGCCCCCGGTGAGCCGTCCTTCGCGATTTTGCGCCTCTTCCGTGCGTAGTTAACAGACACGGTTAGGCTGGCACTAATTCCTACGGCGCTCAGAGGCGCCGCCATCCCTCAAGGCTTTGGGTGCCCAAGGACAGTGCGAGGTGCCCAATCGTTGCCGTGTCCCCGGAGCTCCGGCTCAACAGGTCCCTCCAGCGCCCGAGCCGTCCCGGGCTGCAGGGCGGGCTGGCCGCTCGGTGCGCCCGGAGCCAGCATTGCCGCTCTCCCTGGGCTGCTCGCCCTCCGGCGGGCTGGGCTGGGGGATGGATCGGCTTCCCGCCGTGTCCCTAGCACTGAACACCGGCCCCCGTGTCTCCGCCGTGCCTGGCGGCCGAGGAAAAGCTCCTTCGTTTGCGCCTCCTCCCCCGCCGGGCACGGCCGGCTGGCGGCCCTTTGTGCTCAGCGCACACGGGAGCGGCGGCGGCCACTAAATTAATCTGATACACCACTTAACCTTTTGTTTATGGCTCCTCAGAAGGACTGTGAAAACAGAATAATGAGGACATCAGCGGCAATTAATTAAATTAGTAAAAGTCTACAATAAATACTGTCTCAGCAGATAAACCAGTACTAGTAAAACAAACTATATCCTAATATATTCACTTTGATATCTTCCTACAAAAGCAATACTGTTCACTGCAGGAATACAATTTTGCTTACAATTAAAGAACTGATCTATTTTCATTCCTATTTATAATGTTGTAGAGTTTTTATTTTCCCAAACGCTGAAAAATAGGTACAAAGCAGTAGTTTTTAAAGAATCCAATTACAAATATTTAATGGAACCTGAGGTCTAACCATTTCCAAATATAGGTATTTCCAGTGCCAGACATGAGACAAATTAAACTCATTCAAAGAAGAAAGAAAAAACCCACCCAAAGAGGGGTTCCATGTGTCAATTTGTATATACTATACCAGATATTTAGATAAATACCTGCATATCAATGGTTTAAAACCGACCCACAGTTTTAATGCCTCAATGATTGATTATGATTTATACTTGAAACACTAAATGCTGATGTGACAGGCTTTATGTGTATTTGTAAGGAAGCTCAGAAATTTTGGAAGTAGTTAAATGGAGAGACAAAGGCAACATTATAAATCCAGTGCTCTCAACAATGAAAAAACCTGAAAATTGAAAACTATATGACTTAAAGAAAGAAAACAAACATTCCTAAGCAATAAATATATGGAACCTCAAGGCCCCCAGTGTTACCACATTGTCTGTTTTAATGGTTATCAAGATTGAACAGGGAAATGCTGAGGTCACACAGCTTAGGTATGTGTGATCAGGCTGAGAGCATAGCTTCATGAAAGAACTTACATGGAACTTGTGAAATGTATTGTCTCATAATGCTTTAATTTTGAGATACATTTACCCTCTTGCAGCAGTACAGTCACTGAGAATTCATTTGAGACTGTTCTAGGCTTTAAAAAGAAATTGCTCTGGCTAACCAAGCAAGAAGGTAAACCCACTAAGGATAGCATATGGGACCTTTGCTGCTACACACAGGGCAGTAAGATCTGCATTTTGGTTTCTTGACTTTCAATACCCAGAATGGTTTTTTTTTCCAGCCAGTATGTATTATGTAGAATCTTAAAAATGAAATATCCATTGCTGTTGTAGCCACTCTCTTGCTGCTGTTGTGCTGACTCTCTTAGGATAGTCACTGATGTAATTCAAATTCTCCCATGCCATCCACAAGATTTGTATAAAATCCACAAAGTAGCATTTCATTAGGAAGCAAATGGGAATTTGAAAAGTCCTTTGAACCATTTTTCTCACTATTATGCAAGATACTGGTTCTCTGTGAAAGTTTTTCTACCTTGTCTGTAGCCTTTTCACTCCTGCCCATTTGCCCTTTCCATTTCCACCGCCAGCAACCATCTCAGTTCGTTATTTTCTCTGGAAGGTCTTTCCAGGTTAATGGCCCAGAGCCTTCAACGCTGCCCTGCCAGTCACTATTCCAAAGGAAACATCCTTTAGAAGTATATTAGAATAATATTGCTTAGAATAATTATTGCTTAAAAAACTAGCAGAATAGATCACCTCTGTAAACAATACCAGGCAAGTCAGGATCAAGAAGTCCTGAAATAGTCGGGCTTTATCATCATGCCACGTATCAGTTTAAATTTGCAACCTGTCACAGCTCTGCAAGCCTTTGCAGCCTTTCTCCCTGTTCTTACAGGATGCATAAAGAATTTCCACCTACTGTGATTTTTAAGCTGCATAATGCCATAACATCCTGCATGGTAAAAGAACCCCCTCCTTTTTAACATTTCAATATTAATGTGAAATCATATCACATGAAAATTTAATTTGGAAATTTATCATGTAAACTTTGAAAGGAATCCATGGAAAATTGTGACTTATAGCCTATTTTTTCAGTTCAGAACAGAAAAAATCCCACATATAGTACGCCAAGTCATGCATTATTACTTAGTTCAGATTTGCAATGCCACTAAATCATTTACTGCTCTGTAACTACGCTAGAACAAAGACAAGCAACAAGCAGATGACGTGTTACACTGAAATAAATCACATGCAACCATGTTTAAATATTTTACCAAACAGAGTCAAATTATATACAAATGATTTGGAGACTTACAATGGCACAGGCTGTTCATTGCTGGAAACCAACATATATCTTGAAATTACTTCCAGTTTGCAAGAAATGTCAAATTTAATCAGTAGTGGAATACCAAGGGAGAAATGGGAAAAAAAGTATGTTTAAAGGAAAGTTGCAAATGAAAAGCCCTCAATGACTTGTAAATTCCAAAAACCTCTTACAGCAAATAGTGACTTGCCTGTAAATTTTTGAAAGTGCATCTCTTAAAACACAGTGAAATTAAATGTTTGCTTACTGAAATGTGGTAATAGCAGTTTTTCCAAAACCAGACTGCTTGTGTGTGTAGGGGGTGTACTTCTTGTATTCTTTTTTTGCAGCATGATCCTATTACTTAGTATGACAATAAACTGCCTCTGGACAAAGTCCATCTTGGGAGCTCCCTGTGGGCCTCCCTGTGGATCCTCACCATTGTCAATCACTTGTCCCACTGATACAAAAGTTACACCAATGTAAAACTGGCACACGATCAGATCCAGTCCTTCCAACTCTAGCTATTCTTACACATATTTTTTAAAAGGCTCCAGACATCTACAGAATATCAGGCAGTTGTGTATTCATCAGATGACTGAAAAAGGAGAATATTATTGCTTCAGTTTCAGAACTACAGTCGGAGAAAATAAGCAATAGCCATAGGAATAAACTAAGATATACATTGCCAGATGTTTAAAGTGGCAACTCATGCATGTGGAATGAAACTTTGAGGATATGCTTTAATTTCACCAGGCAGGAAAAATTGCCTGAGTTTTCTTAACCAGTCATTCTGTATTTTATGTAGGTTCGAGCTAGTGCGATTGCTCAGGATGCTGATCAGAACTACGACTACGCCAGTAACAGCGTGGTTCTTCACCTGGAGCCAGGAGATGAAGTTTACATTAAATTAGATGGAGGAAAAGCACATGGAGGAAACAACAACAAATACAGCACATTTTCTGGATTTATTATTTATGCTGACTGATAATGAGTAAAAAGACCCACCAAACCAGTCGAGAAATGAAGCCTGCTCTTCTAAGCGATGGATTTGCGTGGCAAAAGTCAATGAAACAAGCACCCCAGCAGAGAGTGACACCGAGCACCTCAGCAGCTGGGGGGAAAAGTCGAATGCTACCTGATTCACATCTGTACAACACAGAGAAACCTTATGTTCAAAAACCACAAACCAAGTTAAACAGATGTGCGATCCACTTCCGCCAAAGCAAATACTTCCTCATTGTTAGTGTCCATGTGAATGAAGTTCTACATAGAGCAAATTTTTATAGGGAAGAAAAGCCCACCTAAGGACGCTGAGTTATTTCTTCAGTGTATATGATACTTTGATGTGTTATGATCTTGCTGCTTTATCCATACTTCAGCTTTGGTTCTTGTGACTTACCTGCTAACAATGATGCTTGGAGTCCACTCATAGTGTGGTGAGGAATGATTTTACAATAAAAGGAAGAGGTAATCAAAATATACTTTCTCTCTGCAAAGAAATTGTTTGCCTTGTATTTTTCTTACCCTTCCACTTAAAACTAGAAACTAATCAGCTTCAAGCCTTAACTCAATGTTCCTGCTTTGTAAGTTTAGACTTTTAATATAAAATCAATCGAGGGGAGTTATTTAAATTTTGTCTTTCCCTTAGCTGTCCTCTAAAAGAAAAAGAAAGAGAGAAGAAACACTATTTTCCCCTGAAAAATAAAACAGTTGACAAATTATTCTATTGGACCATATCCCTGATTCCACCAAAGCAAATGGCAATACTCGCATTGCTATTAGTGGAAAAGGGATATGGTTTTTAATCTGTATCCATGTAAATATATATTTAGACAATTACTACAGGCCCATTCTTGATGGTTAGTTGTGTAAATACTTAGAAAGCCTGGCATCCACACCATCAGACTAAGGCAGAGTGTTTTCTTTGCAACAATTAGTGTTCATTAGTCTTTTAGTCTTTTAGCACTTAGTCTGTACCTGGGTTCTATTTTTAATAAAGTAATTACGGATTAATATACTGCAGACGTTCCACTAGAATTTCATAGGAATATAATAGGTCAAAACCTTAATTGTCTTTAGGTGTCTTGTCTCACTGAAGTCAGTGGGATTTTTCCAGCAAAGGAAGAGTTAGAGACCTGACACATGAGAAAATGCTGTCACACAGACCTTTTCCATGGAAGCTAGTACCAGTTTGTGGTAAGGCGTGCCTACGAGATGGACACAGAGAAGCATATTACCAAAAATGATAACACATATGCAAAGAAAGATATTTACATGCAAAAAAAAAAGTGTGTATTAAAACCTATTTTTCTCATTCATATAGATAGAGATATAGATATATAAAGTCTCAAAGAAGCTTAATCCATATAGAGGATTAATGGCTTGGAGAATTAAACTAAACACAGATAGATAGTCATAAAAATGCTTTAAAGTCAGTCATAGCAGTAATGTCCATGGAATTTTTTAATTCAGAAAATGGATTTATTATTTGTTTTGGTTTTGGAAGGCTATTTCTCTCAGATTAAAACTTGCAGATTTCATTCTAAACCTAAATTTGAGCAAGATTATTAAATTTATTTAGCACAGTTTGTTATTTATTTTTAACCTTTTGGCAAAATCAAGGTAACATTTCAATAAATCATTAAAGAGTAACAGAGGCTACCCCTAGCATTGCTGTTTCATATACTCTGTCACAAGTAATCTTGTCTAATGTAATAAGGGTAAAAACTTAGATTTATCTGCACTAAAATTTCCAAAGAGTCTGCCACTCTGACAAAAAAGCTCTCCCATGCTGGCAACTCAGCAAAAGTCTGATAGAGATTTTCCAAATCTCCCTAAAAATCTTGTTTGAATGAATGAACCTTTTCTTAAACAGAATGTGTTACTCCTTCTGTTTTGAGTTGTCCAATTCAAAACAAATGCCGAGTGAGCCCAGGCTGACTGAGAGGATCACCAGGCAAACTCATCCAGGGTTTACAAGGGGACGTTGTGCTGCCAGCTGCTTGTGTATTATCTCACCAGACGGTTCATGCTTTTACCTTATGACAAAGTGCCAGCCTCTATCTGTACATTGCAGTGGTTACTCCTGTTTAATTTCTATGAGGCAATTATTTTAATAACAGATGTGTACCTGACTTGTCTGTCTGCTCCACTTTGCTGTTGCTGGCCAGTGCACTCCCAGGCAGTGTAGCTAGAGATTCCCTATGTAGTGTCCAACAGTCCTGCACCTAGAGCTAGAGATCATCCACAACCAACAGTGTGCATTTACTACAGTGTTTATTGGTAAAGCTCAATACTACAAGACATACATGGCCAAATTTGAAGAAGCTTCTGAAATCAGGCTACCACTGCTATTGGATAAGACCATTTTTTGGATAAATCACCGGCCCTGGTTAAAGTTAGACAAGAGCAAAGAACACACTTTATGTGAAAGCCACATATAAGGCAAAAATTTCTTCCTTTTTCATCATATCTTGATATACTGATTTGTAAAGACTTATATCACAACCTTTGTTATAACTATTACAACTCATTAAAACTGTATTATGTAATATATTTTGAGTGCTGGTGTTGCATCCTTACAAAAAGAAGCTGGTATGTGTCAAGTTTTACATGATTGCTGTGAGACTCCATGTTCATGATAGAAAACTAATGCAATTAGAAAAAGACATCTGTAATAATACTGCACATAGTTTAAGAGGTGATCAAAATGCTTTATTTAAAAATATATTTTTCCATGTATTTTTTACATTTTCAGTTAGAATGAAGTAAATTAAAACTAGAAAGAAACACTATCTTTTTAGATTTATTTGAGATTCCTCTTGCCTTCTATAGTCTATGGAAGCTAATTAAAACTTCCAGGCCTTTTATCAAGTATTACTTAAAGAATATCAGGATAATGAGAAGATTGACAGTATTACAAGGATTAAAATCAGACGCTGGAGACAGGAAATTTAACTGAAAACCATAATTTCCTTCCAAGTCCAGGTGACGCATCTTCAAAAGTAGTTTGGAGGTAACATTCAGTAACAGTATTAGATTATAGTTTTGAAACAATTATTTTAAAATTTCAGTTGAAAAGATTCTGCAGGTAGGCTCATATTCAGTAAATAATTCATTAGCAAACTTTCAGAAGGGAGAAAATGTAGAGACAGTACACAATTTTGACATTGTAATTAAAAAGTTACAATCAGTTTATTTGCATCTACTTAATAATTTTTAGTATTTTGCAATTTTTTAACAACTGCTGTACTGAAATCTGAATTTTATCAAGCTTCCTTATAAATCATGTATATTTATTAACTATTCCTACTTAAAAGTCAACCATCGCTTTGGATTTGCTAGGAGTATTTTATCAATTTTTTCTTGGGATATGCCTCTAATTAGCATTTTAGGAACTATATTTTTAAAGATATGTGAATATCCATGACCTCCATATTTCATCAACCTGTTCTTGGTGTGCACATCATGAGCCATCAGAATTCTGTCTTCATAGCCTTCATCAATCAGCATACGAATCCTGCAAAAGTTAGAAGCATCCCTGTCAGTGGAAGTTCTCACTGCAACAGAGCAGTATCCACCAGGATTTACATTTCTTACATTACTGTACTGCTGGTCTGCATTATAACAGAAAATACTTAGGTGCTCAGAGGATATACTCCTTACATTTACCTGAAAATAAAATGCATTTTTTATTGCATGAAACATACCCCATCTCTGAAAATACCATACACATCAAAATGGAAAAGTAAAACTCTTTCCTTTTGGCACATGACTTTATATTTCCAGACCTATTAAGTCCACAGAGGAATTCAAGAACTTCAGCATCACCATGCACAGGATGCAGGTTTTAAATAAATTAGTAAATAATAATTTCCTACATAAATTTCTTCTAAGCAGGTTACTTCTTGCTGCTGTCACAAAGCTGGTCCCATCACATTTGCTAATGACCAGACTCTGTGTGTGACAGGTCTTTAAAGGAGCCTGGCTCAATTACATAAATACTTTCTATCTTTGGTTGAATCCCATTTAGCAAAGCAGGCTAATAAAAACTTGAAGTTGCCAGTATCATACTCCATATAGACAGTCATCAACAAAACACATTTCAAAGATGTTCATTAAAGAAGATAAGTAAGACTGGCATGGCACAGCACTAGCACATGCCAGGAAATATGAGGCATTAATTAATATGGCAGTGCAGCTAAACAACCTTGGCAAAATGACAAGTCAGACTGGAAAAAGAACTAATCCTTCTAGTCACAGTCTTGTAGCAGGACTGCTGCAAGTCTTTCTGTTCCATGTTTCATTGAGGTAGTCTTACTCCCTTGATCAGCTCATTTTTTAGCATTTATATTATGTGGATGTCTACACTCCTGTATTGCATGACTGTTAACTTTCGCAGTAAGCTTCCATTTAGTTTGGCAGAGGATTGCAGCATTGAAATGGCAGGAACTGACAGACCAGTCCTGGAAAGTGTTCATTCCCCATGAAAGCCTCCAATTCCACTTGCCAGCACTGTGAAATTCGAATTCTTACCTTCCTGATAATGCTTTGATCAGCAAGAAAACAAAAACGATCCTTACAAGTACCCACACTGAAAGCCCTTACTAACAGTTGTTATTACAAGTAGTTACAAGGAGATACATGTAGCAGGATCTAAGCACCACGGACAGCAGAAAGAAGGCAAAGAGAATAGAATTTGGTAAAATGTTACTGTTTTTCAAAAATCCACCATACGCTGTGCCATACAGTGCATAACACTACATAAACCATAGTCTTATGACATCACAAGAATATCCTCCAGCCTGAAATACTGACAGACCACAAGCCAACCAGAAAGTAAGAGTGGGCACTGGGGGGGGGACTAAATTTTTGCTGACCAAACATATTATTAGAATCACCTCCTTCAATACTGGACTAATTTCATGGATTGCAGAAGCACATGATCCTTTCCATTCTGTAACCATTGCTTATTTTTGCTCATTCTTCTATATTTAGTTTGTACCTGCTTCTGACTCCAAACTGCCCCTGAACAAAACTCAGTGTTTTGCTTGCACTGGCAACAGACTGCAGTCAAACTGCTGAACTACACAGACAGCTAGTACATTATGACTACAGAAGTTTGTGTTTTGAACAGAAAAGATGTGAACAAGTATTTTTCCATTCAGTATTTTCATTTAGAGGTCCATTTGATTTCTACCTCTGTGGTGCTGTTTGATGAAACAAAACGCTAAGGAGATTGCCCCAGCTATCCTTATTCCACGGTGGGTACGTGGATATAACTCAAATATACATACTCACACTGTGCAATGAGAAGACAAACCTTTCATCTTTTCTTCCTATGAACAGCCTGCTGCATGAAATACTCAGACACTAGAGAGTTTTAGAAGAGACAATGGTGGCTGAGCAAGTATCATGGATGGAATGAAAACTCTGCCACAGTTGAACATGCACTTGTTAACCAAGGCCTGGTCCAACAGCCTCTCTGCATATTCCCCTGTGCTTCCGTAGATACTGACTTTCCATGGCCCAGGAGAGGGCAGGAGGCACAGCACAGAAAGCAACTTTACTCATTCTAAATGCGAAAACTGTGGATTCCTTGCAACAGTTTAAAATACTGAGTGCAAGACTGAGAGCACTGTTAAGACAGAAACAATTTCTAGTGTGAAAAGCAGCAGCAAATGCTGGGGAGGGTGGAAGAATAACCACAGCACCTTCTTAGGAGAGAACAGTTTGAAAATAGATTAGTTTCAAGATTAATCTGACGATGAGGGGGAGGGAAGCTATGTCTGAGATGTAAGGGAAAGCCAGAAGTGACTTTATTAGTGATCAGCAATCATAAAATCTTTGTCATCAAGGAGAGTGAAAGACATCTGTGACTCTGGAAGGTAAAAAGACACAGGCAGGATGGCAACCCACCCCTCAGACACCTGCCACTTCACTGCTCAGAAACACTGTGGACAAACAGCATGGCAGCATCACACCTCCAGATGGAGTGGAAGAGTGAGGTGTCCATTCCCAGCTGATCCTACCTTCTCTCAGACAGTTTCTGTACAGAATGTATCTCCTTGGCAAAACTTTGTGTTAGCACAGCACAACAGATTTGCTGTGCAGCTGAGCTGAGACTGCAGGTGCTGATGAGAAGCAGAGAAGAGGTATCCTGCCAGTGGGGCCAATATTTTCACATTGTGAGTGTGAGGAAAATGGGAGTTCTGAGGAGACAGGAATCACATTCTTCAAAACAGAGAAAGGGCAAAAGGACAAGGGGAGGAAAGGTGATAAAGTGCTTGGAAGAAAAAAGGCCGTTTTTCAGGATGGAAGCACAAATCCATCCAAAACAACCAATGAGTTTTGCTGGGTTAGCAAACCAGTGAGGACATATAACAGGCTTAGATGATGTTTAGTAGCAGCACTAAGATCCCAATACTATGTTTCAAACAGAAGTACTTAATCCTAACATAAATGCAGCATTTCCAGCCTTTTCCTTTTTACAGACTGCATAAATTCGACCAGATCAGCATGGAATGAGGACAGGGAATGAAATTAAAAAAGCTCTTGATCTTCTTCTCAAGTAACTTCCTACAACACTAATTCTGCATCCTCCTCTCAGGCAGAAGAAATGATACATGCTGCTCTAATGGCATGACAGCAGCAGGCGAAAATGGCATTATTTCAGTATGATAGAAGAAAATTTTAAACAACAAGCAGAATCACTCTGTGATGGTCTTAAAACAAGTACCAATAATATTTTTTTTATCAATGGCCATGCTATAGCTAAAACTGCACGGGAGCAGATACCTTGCAATTCTTTCGTTGTCGTTTGGCATGTCAATATCTGGATGGAACTGGTAATGAAGGAATTCTGTGCCAAATAGGTCATACTCCAAGTAACATCCAAGTTTAGCAAATTCGAGAAGTTCGTTTTTATCAAATATGGTCCTGCAGAACATATATAACACAGAGTCAGCACTGTAGCAGGAATAAAACATCTTATGAAGACAGGTATTTTGTGACCTCCTACTTGCAAGGAAATAAACAAATAATCTAAGATTTAATTCACCCATCTGAAAAACAGGACTCCTGTTTGACACATGCAACTTAAGATGACACACAGCATTGTCCTTCTTATATCATATGGGATTTCATGCATTCAAAAACCAAAACAAAACCAACTATTTCCCCATGAAATAATGAAAACCTCTACAATAATCTTAAAACAGAAACAGGAAAGTTACTTACTTTTGATATCATTAACCCTCTCAACTGACAACCTAACAAGCAAGGACATTTAAGGAGGAGGTTAATTCATAGTGTTACTAAAAAAAACCAAAAAAGACAATGGATTACTTACACAAGACAGATTTACTTTCCCAAAAGAATTACAGGAGACAGCTTCATCCGGGGCTTGTTTCATCCATCACACACCAGTAATATACAACTTTGTCTTTAGTTTCTATTCTGTACAGTGATGTTTCTAGATTGCCATTAGAACAGCAATATATCACTGTTTGCACTGGGATCTGGCCAGAACACCTTAAGGAAACACTCTCACCAAAATACATAATGGCACTATGAGTATCTGGGACAGCGGCTTTGAAACAGATTTGAAAAGTGAAAGAACAAAGCTTCTAACACCTCTCACTCATTTGGAAAAGAACAGCAACAGAAATAAGAGCTCTCTGGAATATTTTGGGTTTTCTTTGAACCATTTTTACCACAAATATAAGCTGTCCAAAGAAAAACAAAAACACTCAAATTATACAATTTTATCTTTATAGCTGCCACATATTTTTTTTTAAGAAGAAACCAAATTTCCACAAGAGCAGCACAGTTAACCAAAAGGGCAGTAGTTTGTTGGAGGATTTTCTATTATTGCAGATATTGATGTCACAAAGCAGTTGTACCTTATACAATTACATCACAGTCTGTTGCTATGGAAATGGCTGATGTCACAGTTTCAATATTATGACTTAACAACAGATCAAGTAGGAGGAACAGATGGGTTGAGAGAGAGAAAATCCATGTTCAAACAAGCCTGCCATCAGCAGGAGTGTAAGACTTGCCAACTGTAATTAATAAAAAATGTTACTTTAAAATAAATGTTACAGTTTCCAGAGACTGAACATTTATCACCAAATGAGTTTTCAAAGTGCAGAGCAAAAGAACAGATTATTTTAGATCCAGCTCTGCTTGGTTCACAGTGAGACAATCACCAAGTGTTCAATCCTGTGCAGGTGGCAAAAACACCCAACAGTCTATTTCAAAATCACACCCTGAACAGTTTCTTTTGAAAACTATTGTTAGTGTCATGCTTTGGGGTGCTCTAGCCCAACGAAGAGCCAGAGAACTCAGTTTCCTTAGCCACTAGGTCCCACTGTGAGCCACAAGGATGTAACAACATCAGCAGTTCCCAGTTCAAGTTGCTGATCTCTGAGGTGGAATTGGGTGTTTGGGCAGCACTGTCCCTGAACAGCCCTCATGGAGCTCATGGAAAAGGAGGTGGGACACGGTGAAGCACCCTGTAATTTGGACCTCAGCCATAAACACCACGGGGACAGACACCAAACCATTATGATGCCCCAAATTCGTAACAGTTGCTGTGTGTCTTCTAACAAAAGCTACTCAAGTGAATTGAGTCAAGATGTTGATCTCCTTTATAATCTTAACCCCTAACAAATGGCTAAAGTCAAAGCTCAATCAATAGCTTTTGCTTCCAGCCTTTTAGTACACTATAGTTCCACTATGGATACCTGCTACCTTTCGTTCTAAGGTCTAAACTGCAAGACATGCTAGCTAGCATTTTAATTTTATCATTTAATTGTAAATCCACTGGAAAACTACCATTCTGTCTGTGTGAAATGCAGACATGAAATATGGAGCTATGTACAAATTTATCTCACATTTAAGGGACTGGGATGCTCCCACATGGATTTTTCTTACTGGAGGAGACTTAAAATGTTAAATGCACATTGCAAAAAGCCAAACTTCACAGTAGTTTATGTTATAGCAAGTGCCAACTTGAATGTGTGAAAGTAATGATAGAAAGAGATAAAAGGAAATGTCATATTGTGCATCAGCGGCTGTTACTGAAACTGCACCTCTGTTTTCCTACTTATACTGCTTAATTTCCATCAGTTAATTATTTAATTCAACAATTTACAACAGCTTATAAGAGGCAAAAAGCCGTAATTGTATGTATATGCTGTATCAAAATGGCTACCTAAGTACTGATACCTGCAGCTTGCTCAGTCCTCTTTCATAAAAAGATTTAAGCAATCAGTTTTTCCTCAAAAAGGGGTGGAAAATACAGCTATAGATACAGTGGAAAGCAGGTAAATACAAAAAGGAAGTAATTTATAAATATTAAAATATTAATTCATGGCATGAATTTTATGCTTCTAAAATCCTCAAGTAAAACAAGGATCTCTGTGTGAATGACAAACACCTGTAGCCCGATTTGCAAGCTCTTAGAGCCTGCAAGCATGAGAAATTTGGAGCATAGTACTGTTGCCTGTATTACATTCACACTGAGGGCAAACAATCCAATTGCTGAGAATCATATGACCACAAATAGTGTCCATTATTCAGCAACTGGCCAAACTAATCAATGCTTGGACATACTCCAGCTCACCATGAGCAACACAAGGTCATACAAAACTGATTTGGTAATAGAGGCTGTATTTCTAACTTGGAGACAGAAAAGCATCCCAATTTCTCTCCATGCCTCATGTGGAGCTCCTGGCTTTTTTTCTCTCGGAAACAAAAAGTTAACTATCCGGTTTATGCTATGAACTAACCAAAACCCAACTATTTTTTAAGCAGCATTTCCTCTGTCTGGTAGTAGAATATTAAAAATCTGCCTTTTGCTTTGATCCAGACTCCAGCCAAATCAAGGAAATCTCCATTAGCTTCTGTGAAATTGTGGCAAGGCCATTAAGAGTGACACAGTTTAAAAAAAAACTGGAAGCCCAGCAACTTCCAACCTGATTTAGTGAGAACTGCTCAGTGTCCAATGCTTTGTAAATACAGGGATTTTTGCAGGGATACAAATTAATGGAATTCACATTTTTTAAATGTGGCTATGGTTATCCCTAATCCCTCTGTCAGGCTTTCAAAAACAGCATTTAAAATACCAAAATCTCTTATCAATGTTAATCTAAAGGCTGATCCTGATCGAAGTGCTGGAGGCAGATCAAGCTCTATATAAGTACTTATTTTTATGTCAGTAAGCTTGAGGATAACACTCTATGTCTACTTTTCCCAGTGTAGTTCTGCAAAATCCCAGTGAGTTGTGGCAACTCTGCAGGAAGCTCAGCAGAATGGTCTCCTTACCTGTCGAGGTGGGACATGACTGTCTTTGAAGCATCAGCCCCAGCTTCCTGCAGAATGCGCAGAATCTGGAAAGGGGAGTTGCTGTTCCTGCCAGGATGGATGATAACAGGGCACCCGAGCTGTGCCTGAGCCTGTGCTGTTGCCTGAAGCACTCTGTGCTCACTCGGAGTCAAAGGCCAGGAGCAACCTATTTCTCCCACCACACCACATTTGATATTAGTCCCATCTGCTCCTCTGAGTACCTCACCAACAATAATCTCTGTCAGCTAGAGAACAGGAAAATGAAAATTTTGGTTATTATTACTATTTGTGTTAAGCAGCATCAAATTTGGCCTATGGATGTTGGGCTAGTTATACTCCCAAGGTCTTTCTGAATTTATTTAATTAACAGCTGGGTGTTTGAAAACACTGTAGTTAAAATCTGGTTTCTGTCAACTAATGTTATGCTAGCCATCCAGTAAGACCAAAATAAACACAGAAGCAAATCAATTTAACAGTATCCAGTCACACATTTGTCCAGGTTTGCCAAGAAAGCTGGTCTACATGTAATTTGAACTCTGATTTAGGCAGACATTAAGTTTTCTTAAAAAAAAAAAAAAATTTTAAAAAGGCTAGTTTATTCCAAAACCTTTGCTTTGGACTCCTGAATTGGCTCCAGACATAATTCAATATAATTTTTTTCAAAACAAGAGATCAGAGAATAAGGAAACCTCATCATTCAGATAGGGAAGGTAGAAACTCTGGCAAGCATTCTGAAGAGACAAGTTTAAGGCAAAACCTGCTTATGGGAATGCTAATGTAAAACAACAGGAGCTCTGCTGACTTCAGAACTACAAAAACAAAGCTCATTTGACAAATTTACAGGATCAAAATTAGCCTACTTTAGAGCATGCATAGACAGTTTGTTATAAAAGCTTTAGTTCTTTCCCAGAATAGGCCACATATCTTGTGCATACATTCCAAATTGAGAGCACAAAATGGCACTGATGATGGCCTACCTTCTAAGTGCTGAGTACAGGAAATCTGTGGGTCTCCATCAGTCCACCAAACACAAAGGAAATCTTTGCCTTGAGAAATCTATTTTTGTCTATGCTATTTGTATCTATTTGTATTTCAAGCAGTGGAAGAATATTTAGGAAAACCAGAACTCTTGTGTACAGTTTGGGCCAGCTTGGGTCCAATCTTCCTGGCAGCACTGCTCAAGTTTTGACCATTGATTTTTAAAATTAATTTGACTCATTTGTAAAATGTGACAGATTTAAAAAAAAAATGTCCGCTCTATTCATACACATTCACATCCTCCTACCTTGGACAGTTCCATTCCCTCTTTTCCTCATCACCACATTTTCTTAATAAAAGATTAATATTTATTATTACAGGAATATCTGGGGACCTCAGTTATTATTAACACATTGTCTTAGTCACTGCACAAACAGGCTGATGTAGACTATGCCCTGAAAAGCCTGGACAAATGATAGAGAGCTGTAACACACAGCCTGAGCAAAGCAGTAATTTACGATTGTCCTATAAATATTGCAACTATTATGCTTTTTACAAGAATGCTGGGTAAAGTCATTGGGAAGCAATTAGCCAGGAAAAGTGATAAAAGAGGTAGCAAGGATAAACTCCTTCCTTAAAAAACAGTAAAAAAACTCAAGATAGTTGGTGGTGCACCAAATGTCCACACATTAAATATTTTCCTTTTACTGTTGCATTATAACAAATCCCTCAGAGAAAATGGAGCTTAAGAACTGGAAATTCTGACAGATAACCCAAGCACATGAAAGTAGTGCTGCTCCAGCTATTATACACAAGCAGTAATGCTGTTCCCATTTTCTATGCTGAGCACCTCTGTATTTCATCAATTTCTCTTGAAATTCTCTTCAACTTTGGCTTACCCAGGGATAATTCACAGGACAGAGGCACTGAAGCAATGGTTAAGACTTACCTGCTCCACTGTCATGGCCTGTGTTTGAGAAGAATGAGTGGCATCCACATAAAACCCAGCACCAGCAATAATATGAACTCCAGTTTCTTCAGCTAGTTTCTTCAAAGTATTCATATCTCGGCCAATTCCTGTAGTTGTGTTTTCCACAATCGTCCCACCACCCACTGCTTTAAAATGCAGCAGCTCCTCCCTCACAGCGTCTGTTTCCTGATACAAAAGAAGGTTTTCTTTATGGCTGTAGGGATTTTGCTTAATCCAAAACAAGTTCTTCATCTCAATGGGCCCATTAGACAAAGGCTCTTGGCCTGGAGAAGGTGGACAAAAGCAGCTGCTGTAGTTCATAGTCAAATGTTCATGAGTCAACGTGTAGCCAAGACAGTCTGGCTCCACGAGGCCCAAGACAGTCTGCACTTTTCCACTCAAGGAAGGCATTTTTCTTTAACAAAGGGGAAAAAAAAACCCCAAACAAACAGATCCTAAAGGAGTCTGGGAAGGAAAAAGAAAGGAAACAAAAACATTTCAGAAAGAGCAGCGTTTTCTCAGGCAATTTCTGAAATCCCTCCTCCCTCTTGCACATGTACCTTACACTCTGTGTGTGTGCACTGGGATGTTTCCAAAAGGTGCTTGCAGCAGTGTGGTCAATATGAAAAACAAGGCATTTATTGTACTCAACTGTGCTTGTATCAGTACTCCAGCAACATAAACACATCACATTCCACTACATGGAAATTGTCATCATTTATTGTGCTGCAGTCAGTATCACATTAAGATAAATGTTTCCTATTTAATAAAACCACTGTATGTTCATTTAGGATTCTCTGCTCTTCAGCAGCTGTCAAATTTTGTCAGCTTCAGCCACCAGATGAACACACTTGGCACCAAGGCTGAATATGCCTTACTGGTATGTTCAGTATATCTGTCTCTGACCTCCAAGATTCAGTGTCCCTGTCACATTCCGAGGAAGCAGTCTGTGTTTGGGCACCTTGTCTGCCCCCTCTATGTGGAATGCAGGGTGGGGGTGATAATCTGCACCTCTGGCTTCCTCAGGGCTCAGGTTCTCCTACCAGTTGTGTTCTGGAGATCTGGAACAGCCCAGGATCACTCCTCTAAGGCTGACAAAGATACAGCATGTCCCACAAACAGCGATGGAGAAGCCAAAGTGCTTCAGTGGGAAAATATGTAAGAACAGTAGAACAGACCTTAACCTAAGAATTTATATGTGGCTCAGCACGTCGGACACTTTTAAATTCATCTTTACCATCAATGAAATAATGTTACTTCTCAAAACTTCAAACAAGCAGTGACAAAGACAAACACTGAGGCTACAGTCTGCAGTAGGTTCATGTGCCAGTTTGGCCTAATTCACTGCAGGTCAGAATTAACTGCAGCTCTCCCCATTGGGATTTTGGGTTTTTTTCCCTTTTGGGAGTGGGGGTAGTCCTGACTAACCAGTTCACGTTAGATCTTCCAGATGCTAGTCACAAAGGCTTGAGGATATATAGTTAAAATCCCTAGTCAACCAAAATCATCAGTTATGAAACAAAATACATGTTTAATCATGTCCAGAGGAAAGGACTAACTAGAGCATGCATTATTGATTAAAGAGAGGTCTTTCCCATTTCTGCATCCCTTTTAGTGAATAATGTCATAAACATGGGTTTGTTACTGGTAAAGCCCTCAGAGGACATTTTCCTTTTAACTGCTAAAGTTAATCTACCAGGATGACAGAAAAACTGAAATCTGAAGGGCACTGAACTCTACATATCAAAGGGCACAGGAACATCAAGATCTCTTTGGGGATACTTTGATCTCATGAGAAGCAGTCACTGTCAGAGCACCAATGCACAAAAGTGACTCAGCCCCTGGAAAGTCAGCTATTGCCTGCCCAGTGAAGTCTATCGTGCTGGTGCTCATTGTAATATGAAGAGTTGGCCATCCATAAAAAAAAGAAATTACTGACTTACTATGTTTGTCTTTATTTGTCTGTGTAAAAGCAGACCTAGTAAGAACTGTTCTTTTAGGAATTTTGTTCTTGAACTAGCATGTTAACTTGTTTGAGAAGGTAGAAGAATAATTACTCCCATAGAACAGACTGCTGGCTGATTAATAGGATGATTTATTTTTCTTCCAAACAAATTAACAAGTGCATGATTTCAGAAAATATTATTCTTGAGCAAATAATTAAAAGCAAAATACCTGTCTTAGTCAGAAACTGCTCCTAGCTGCAATTCAATTAAGCAGTCATTAATTCCATCCTTGAAGAAGGCTGGTGCTCTATCTAGAGCAACCCACTTGGAGAAAGTTCAATGATCCGAGTCATTCTAATATGCACAGCAAAGCAACTGACATAATTCTAAGCATTACCTTTGCTTTATTTTTTTGTCCCCCCCTATATACAATTAAATATACAAGCATTTAGTTTCTTTTGATAAAGCTTGACACAAAACAATTATCAGCTCCTGTGCCAGGTTTCTCTTGTAGCAGACATTATCCTGTTGATTTTTAAACTCTGGATTTCAGATTACAACTCACATACAGAGTTTACAGAATCTTTTGACTGAGGCCAAGAATTTTTATAAATATAAGAAGCATCACAAAAAATCAAAACCTACACAAACAACATTTAAAGTAGGCCTAATTTTATCTTAAGGAAAATATATTAATATTAATACCTGCTCTTACTTACTAACACAGTTTTAGAAAGCCACCACTCTTAATAAAAGAACTATAAAAAATAAAGACTGTCAACAGCCTGTGACTGGGATTATTTTTGAAACCACTGTCCTGATATCTTTGCTACTGTCATTCACATAAAGAGCCTGCCCTGATTATGCTATGATACATTATTCCTAATAAAACTCACTTGATAGAATCAGAATTTTACATTTTTTAAAACTGAATTTAGGTGTAAATAGTTTTCAAATGGAATAAGGATTCCTACTTAATTTAAGCATGTATATGTTACTACAGGAATCACTGTTTGTGTAGTTTACTTATGATTTGCATGCCATGTTTTACACAAAACTTTCTTTTGAAAAAGTTTCTTCTTTCATACACCAAGGACTGCATTCATATTACCTCATTTAGCCATTTAAATGATGTATGTCTACTACAGAACAATCATCTAGACCAAGTTCATACTGGAGATGGGAGGACATATCTATGGGCAATTCATCCAGCTTACTTTGAATGCCTGTAATATGTCAGGAAAAGTCACTTTCTGTAATGTTATCCTCCTTCCATGGACTAAGGAGCGAGCCAAGAAATAATCCAGGACAAGACAAATATATTTCAGATGGCTCTGTATAGGCTATGTGAATCACATTTCCTTAATCTTAACCCAGTCTGAGGGGATGGGAAAATGTGCTGATTTCTATAACAGAAGACAAATAGGTAGGTTCATAGCTGGAAATAACAGCTACTTTGGTTTCGAAATTTGCTAATTTATGTGTTGGTATTGACAAGGAGCTTCTGCACAGACCAAGACCTCTCAGCTCTCGGTGCTGTATAAAGAGAGAAATAAATTATATATATTTCTGAAAATTACAAATTCAGACTAAAAAATGAGAAAATGGTTTTAAGATATAACTAAAATTTGTATTATTTCACAAAAGCCATGAAACACTACCTTATCATTTTTGTAATAAACTCTGGACAAATCTTTATAACCACCAACTGTATGGTGCATAAAACACAACTCTCACCATTAGCCAGCTATCAAATCCTGGTGAAGTAAATATTTTTCCTAGAGGTATTGTTAAGAGAAAAGAGACTTGCTACTAAGAAGGTCATGGTGCTGCATTCTTGGCTCTGGTAAAAACTCCACTGATTTCAATAGATGCTTTGCCTGAATACTGATGACAAGATTTATGTTTCCGCTTTTCCCATCTGAAACGTGCGCTTCAGTCATCACGTCATTTTAATGGCCTTGTAATGGGAAGTCCCCCTAGGTTTGGATTAGCTGCTTCCTACAGTAATCTCATATTGCTGAAACATTATAATCACATAAACACAGTTTCCATATGCTAATTCTGCATTTGTTTTGATTCGGTAAGCACATTTTAATGGCATTAGCACAGATTCTCTGTAGACCGGTGTGAGAATCATTTCATTGTGGTTACATTACAATGTGAGATTAGAGCAACATTAAATCCAGATTGCTGTGACATAAAATTTACAAAAAAAGGCAAAAAGAATGGCTCAATGGGTATTAACTGTATCCAGAAAAAGTTAAACACAGCTGCTATTTAGAAACAAGGGCTGCCCTGGCTGCATCAAGAGCATTTTAAGTGGGTCTTTCCTTTATAACCACACAGCCCTGGAAAATGTGATACAGCACAGGCTCACAATATATTTATAGATGGAGGAAATGTTTTGAGTATTCAATTCTAGTTTGAGCAATCCCTACAGAGCATGGAAAAGCCACTAATTAGAAATATGTGACATCTGTAGGAAATTACTGTTAGTTAGTCCGTGCTGTGTTATCTCACCGTTCCCCACATGTAAACATTTTTTGACAAGGGAAAAAGTTAGCAAGACAAAGGAAGAGGAGACAGAGGGTAAGAGAACATACGTAGACTATGTCAGGAAGAATTACAAAAATTAACTTATTTTGCTCTTCCCTCATGTTTCTGCCAACCCTGCAGAGGTTTATAGAAAGGAAGGAACTCAATAGTACCCTCACAGTTCTTCCTGTTCCCCACCAGACAAGCAAGCTTTCTAACCTTTCCAGTGGATGGATGCTAGATCTACTTTACCTTCTTCAAAAACATATTCACGAGTGCTAATTACAGTGCAAACATGCCTGAAACTCACCACTCCCTTGGACACGGATTTCAGTAAGCATGGCTTTTTTTGCTCATGCATGTTGTCAGGGAAGCACAGCTGCAGGGGCTGTGGAGCTGAGCTTGCCACAGCTGGGTGGTTAAGTGCAGCAGGAGGACAGAACTTGCATTTGCTCCAGGACAGATGCAGACTCACCCAACACTTAGTCCAGCAATTCCCTGTGCACCAGTCACTGCAAAGGTGTCCCTACACAAGCACTCTTTCACCATCACTAGTTTGTGTTACATGAGATTAACAACAAATCTTATATTGCCTTTGGGTTATTCTGCTCAAGAAACAGAATTTGAAAATGAGTGAAAGCACTGCAAAAATTGAGGTTTCTGGGCAAACTCCTGTCTCTTCTGTAGAAACTGAAGGTATGCTGCTCTGAAGGTGACAGATTATTTTAATTTAAAGTCATAAATGTTCTTCCCTGTCTTCAGAATTCACATTGGTCACAAGCGGTATTGGTCCTTTTCCTCTCCTAAAATAGAGCTATGAGAATACCATGATTTGCTGAACTTCAAGCTAACTCAAGGCTTTGTGTCCTAAGGAATGATGTCACACATGAGATTTTTCATGCCTTGAATAAAGCTCTTATGAGAGAGGAAGGGAACACTTATGGTGCCTCTCTCCCACACAAAATCCTGCCTAACCCCACTGGAGCATATGCTGCAGCTTTTCCTTTTGTGGGGCACATGCACTTTCCTACCTTTGGGTGGCTCTATCTTCATGCAGCATGCATACAAACCTCATCATTTTGGATGTGTAAGCTCCTAAGTGAGTAGAAATTGGCCAACAGCCTCAAAGCCTAGAGAACTCTTGGGGGGGTTATTTAAAAAGCATTATCTACTCTACTCTGCCACATTTTTTCATGAAACATGCTATTCTGGAAATACTCAGAAGAGTGGGTTAATGTTGTGGCCTTCAGTAACCTACCTCTGGTCCCCAAACCATTAAAAAACATACTTCCTTGAAGTATGCTTCAAGAAAATGCTAAATATTGCTTTTCACTAAATTTTCTAGAAATGGTTTTACACTACAAAAAACCTTTACACTACAGAAGTGAGAAGGAATACGAAAAGTAAGACTTTATAAAAGGTTACAATATGTGCTATGAAAAAGAATTAGGAGAGCTTTAGCCGAGCCTTATATAATCCAACTATGATAAAGAGAAGTCCCACCAAAATATGCAGGTACACACACTTCATAGCAACTATACTGCTTGAGTGGCATTGTCAATGTTCTACAATCTAAAAGCAAAGTCACTTAAATTTTAAGAGAAATGTAAACACCGGTAGACATAAAGGAAAGGCCAATATATTGACCCCCTGCCCTCAGAACCTCTGGAAAGCACACTCAGATAAGGAGCTGGGTAAGCGAGAAGCAAAGCTTTTAAATGTTCACCTGAAAAGAGAAAATTCTTACAGCATCTTCCCTTTATGGCTCAGCTCGTGGCAGACAGACCTTCCAGCTTTGCGTGGTTTGAGGGTCATGTTCTGGCTCTAGCCAGGCTTATCTGAATCAGATTGCTTCCTTACAGTGGAACTGCCACACCAGGACAAGCGCAGTGTCTCGTACCAGTCCCACAGGATGGACAAACCTCAGGGTCAAAGCAAGCATGTGTGATTTGCCCCAAGAAGCAGAGTCCAAGTCACTTTGTATATAGAACTTTGCACAATCTTTTTCCAATTTGGTTAAAGTTTAGCTGTTGTGAACAGAATAGTCAGACTTCTATTTTACCTTATTTTTGTGCAGATAACAGTCTCAACATCTAGGCTTCTCTGAGCAAAGTCACATTGAAGTTTCTCTTCCTCAGAGAGATCTGAGACCAGCATACCCTTAAGTGTTTTTTCATTAACATCTCTTTAGAAGAACTTCAGGGGATTTTACATTTTGGGCAGCTTCCAAAATTACTCCTGATAAAAGGTCAGATAAAAATTCTCCTCCAGGGTCAAACATTACATTAATTATATTTTACATGTGCACATAGTGTTTTTAGGCCAAAAATCAGAACTGAAGTCACATTATGCTAAATGCAAATATGGGCTAAGTCCTGCATGTTGATACATACATTCATATTCTTAAGACTTAATGGACTCACATATGCTTCTCGGGGGTTCTGGGGCACAAGCACATATTCTCTTTCTTGCTAGGACAAGATGTACAAAAAAGTTTTCTTTTGAGGAATGCATATCCAGATTTCATTCCCTCTAAATTTCAAATTTGAAACAAGCATACATCTAACTCCACTCTTTGCTGTTATTCTCATTGACTTTCATTGGTCTTCCCTCTACTTAAGATCACATACACGTATTTTCACATGAGCTTAAACATTTTAGTAAGCATGCTGGGTGGAGCATTATCACTCACTTGTACAGTCCTACAGAACCATATCAAATCACTCTATGATCTTTACAGGCAGAAATGCAGCACACAAATCTAAACAAAGGATGAGTGACGTGCATTAGCTAGAAAAATTCAGATGAATGATCCCCAACTTCGACTTTTACCTCAGACCATACCAGTCGCTGATCCACTGAGACCTATAAAGCCGTGCATGGTGGAAAAGAGCATAGAGACTGAGGGGTTTAGTGTCTCATTCAATATCACAGCAACTGAAATAAGCAGAGGCTTCCAGAAAACCACCTTCTTTACTAGGGAGTGATGAGCTCAGATGCACAGAAGTAAATTTAATGTCTCACTACTGCAAACAACTGTAGCACAAAATCTGCAACCCATCTGAAGACCTAATGGGAAAAAATACCCTGACAAAAGCCTTTGGACTGTGACTGTTCTCTGTGACTATGTCAGGAAATGGAAGCTGTATGTCTTTCTCAAGGTCCACTTCTGCTCTAAAGGAAGGGGCCCACATAAGAAAAGTTAATGGGAGTCTAGGGAAACCTCAAAACTGATGGGTGTGGCAAAAAGAGTATCTTTTACCTCAGAGACTGCCTTTACAGTCTGCATGCTTTGTCAGTGGTCAGACAACGACCTCTTGCTTTTACAGCTCCTGTTGTTTCTAAGCTCTTATCCCCATCTGGATACAACAATGGAATGCTAGGAACAACCAACACATACGAGCTGACAAAACTTTCAGGTCTCCTACATATCCTTCTATTTCTTTTCCAGGTATTGCAGAATCTTCAGTCTTAGCCAGAACAGGACACTGAACCCTGCCACTGTTTTGCCTTTTTGTATCACAGAACTTCTGAAAGAAGATACAAACTCAGTATTTTTGTCCTGGAAACTATTATCCGTTTTTAAAAAAATCCTGGCTACCCAGTCTAAAGTGAATAACAAAGAACAAAGTCCTGCAATAAAGCTCACAGAACACCAGAGTTCAAGCATTAAAACCAGTTGAAGATTTGCAGATCCACCTGAAAACTACCCATCTGCCAAAAGGTACACAAATCACAGCAAAAAGAGAGGTACATTCCTTTCACTTGATCACTAATCCTCACTGTAGTGACTCTGGACAGGGCAAAGACAACTGTGGGATAAAACAATTCTCCTTTTACATTTTGAGAAAAGAAGTGAGATCCCAAAAGAGCAGGAAAAGGGGGTAGTTCAGCAGGTAACATACTATTCTTTGATCCAACCTCCTCCACAGAAGTTACTTCAAGAAAAACCCTGTGGCTTTGGCTACACAAAAGTAGGGTTTCAGAATATAATTGAGAAGAGTGATTCTATACTTCTGAGATCCAAGTAAAAAATTGTGATTTACTTAAAGCTGTCATCTAAGAGGTGATGGTGTTGGTCTTTTGTATTACTTCCTTTTTATCTGAGTAGTTAAGTACTTGTGAAACATATCCCAGCTGTTGTTAGGATAAAATGCTTTTATTGGATTATTACCAACATACATATTACTATCAGACCAAAGCCATGGCCACTGCTTAGAAAATTCTGAGGAACCTTTTTAATTTGTGACCAGAAAAATGACATTGAAGCAGAAAACCTACCAGTTTTGAGATATAATTTCTTCCCCTCCCATACAGCTGGCAATCCAATTTTCCAGAAATGTAGAAAATGTAAAAGAATTCAAAACTGTTCTGACTCAAACCAGAGATTTGAACCTTAGGTTTCCACAGTCTAGATGGATCTCTAATTCCCTCATACTAGACAGGTGGCCAGTCTGATGCAAGCAGAAGCCTCACTGTTTTCATGAACCTTAAGAAGTCTTGGTATCATCTGACTAAAAAAATGAATTTGTTCAATATTTCAAGTCCTGAAAGATGGGAGAAACATTTTAGGTCTACATCAAGTGAAATAAGGAAAAAAATTCACAGAATGTTCAAAGGCATAGTCCTTTAATAAACACAGAACTCACTGGTGCCATATGCTTCCTATATACTGATTTTTTATGTGTGAGAAGCAAGCTGATGGCTCAGCCACAGAGGGAAGATGTGACACTTGATCCTGCCGCACCATGCACTAATTTAATAAGTTAGCACTGGTCACCTACATGAAATATAATTAAGCATCTGAATGCCATTGTTGCCACCTTTGATTATAACTATGAAAATGAATGTGATGATGGTGACAGGATGGCAAATATTATGTATGTTAACTTCCAAAACATGAGAGGCATTCATAATAATAAATGACACTTATGTAGTCTTTAATAAAACAATTCCAAAGTACCTGACAAAATGATACAAAACTACTTATTAGAAGCATTGCTTCACCCATCACTGAAACACAGCCCCCAGCAGAAAGAAGGCAACAACCTTTAAACACTACAGAACATATTATGACAGAGGACATTGAATAATGAATCCAATGTACAGCAGAAGGGAATTCCAGACAAGTAAAACAAAATTCCCCAAAAGTAAGTGACCTCCAGCTAAAAATTTGTTTCATTCAAGAACTATCACAAGTCTCTAGTGTACAGAACATACCAACCTTAGCAACACCTGAAAAAAAGAATTATGCTTACAGGTATCTTAGAGATCATATATACATTGAAGTACTTGCTAGGCTCCTCAGAGTTCCTCACCATACAGGCAACAGGACCTGTATGCTTCAACTTAACGACCAAACCAACCACAAGACAAGACCTGCTGCAGAGGGTTGCCAAAACCCAAGGCCACTGCCCAGCTGTGGTTCTTCCAGCACGCTGAAGCACACTTGGTAGGGGGGGCTAAAGCTCCCTGGCTCAGATTCTGCCTCCCTTCCGCAGCTCCCCGAGCCAGTGCCAGGGGAGGAGGGAACCAGCCCCAACAGTGTCCAGAGCAGGCAGCAAGCCCCAGGCCACCGAGAACGTGCACAGCGCAGGAATCCCAACAGGGCACACAGGCAACTCTGGAGCTCTGCTGCTGAGCCTTGACAAGCTTAAACAACTCTGGAAGCATCTTGCAGAGGACTGCTGGTGCTTCCAGATGGAGAGGCAGCTGAAGGCAGGCTCTGAAGGTCCCAGTTTTGGACTGAGGCATTTGTTCCTTCACAGAGACACCCTCGGGAACTGTCGTGAGAGGAGTACTAGAGAGGACGTAGTTCCAATATTTAACTTGTTACGGCTGTACAAATATTAAATACCAGCACTAATAATAGCGGCGTAGCCACACTCACACAGTGAAGCCGCCTGAGCTAGGGGCTTACTCTGTTGGTAACTATCATCTGGTGCTGCAGAATGCTTCTGCGGAGAAGAGCTGTTCGTCCCCTCACACTCCAGACGTGCCAAGGAGCTCCCCGCAGGAGCGCTGCCCGACCCAGCGCCCCGTCCCGGCCACCTCTGTCCCTGGCCCAGCAGCCGGGGCTGCACGGGGTGCGCCGGGCCAGGGACAGCCCTGACCCGCGGCCTAAGGGGGTACAGCCCTGACCCGCGGCCCGAGCCGGCACAGCCCTGACCCGCGGCCCGAGCCAGCACAGCCCTGCACTCCCCGCCCGCCCCAGCGCCGAGCACCACTAGCCGCCTCCCGCTCTCTCGCTTCGGGCCTTCCCAGCAGCGCAGCGAGCGAAAGCCGCTCTCGCCCCACAAGTCGGGCGAAGTTTCGCGGCCCGGGCGCCCTGTGGGGCCGAGGGCACCAGGGGCGCGCCCGGCACGGCTGTGGGCCGCGGGAGGTGGCGGAGCGGCTCCGCAGGCGCTCCCAGACCCCGCTCGCTCACCGCGCGGGCCGGACCCTCCGCCGGCAGCACCGCACCCCGCAGGGCCCCGGTTGGCACAGAGCCGCGACCGCCCCGAGCGGGGCGGGACTTCCCGGGGACGGGAGCGAGTGGGGGAGCAGGCTGTGGGCGGTGGGGCCCGGGGAGCGCGGAGTGGCGGACGGGAGAGCGGGAGAACGGGCGGCGAGCGGAGCGCTGCCCTCTGCCTCCCTGCGGGGCCCGCTCCGCTCGCTGCCCGCTCCTCGGCCCCAGGAGCTCCCCTGTGGAGTGAGGGGCAGCTGTGCTTTGTGTCATCCTTGGCTCCTAGTACGAATGAGAGTCGGTGGCTGTGAGCTTCCTGCCTCTCCTTGTGCGTACCCCCCGTTTACACAGGGAGGAGGCTGGAATCCACTGAGTCATTTTGGGGAGGTGCGGGGGGCGAGGGTGGGAGTTCGCGCTGAGTGCTTGGGCTTGCAAGAGACAATATTTTCTAATCTGCTCTTCAATACAAATAGGAAGGTTGATGAGGCACTTCCAAGTATCTACGCACAGGATGGCAATGACTGGTTCTGGAAGAAAGTGCAGGTCCAGAGTATGAAATGAAAACACAGCTAACACCAAGTAAGAATCATAGAATCATTAAGGTTGCAAAAGACTACCAAGATCATTGAGTCCAACCTTTGACTGAGCACCACCGTGTCAACCAAATCTTGGCACTAAGTGCTATGCCACATTCCTGGGCAGTTCATTCCAATGATTTTTAACCCTTTCAGTAAATAATTTTTTCTGATGAAGAATTCACCTTCAGAATCCTTCACCGAAGATCTAAAATGTGTCTTATTTACCTAAGACTCACAGCATGCAGTGTGGTACTATTCCATTTTGTAGAATTGTAAACATGCTGGCAACATGACAAGCAAAGGCACAGTGGACAGTACTCCTCTAGCCCTCACACACAGCCGAAGCTGAAACAAAGTCACCCAGTGTGTTGTGGAGATATGTAACCTGAAGTCAGGAAGAGGACCTCAAGCTTTTCTGGGAGAAGTACTTAGAGTTTTCATTGCTATCTGTTCTACTTTGACTCTTCCTTGTTCCCAAGGAAGGGGGCCAGCACTGCAACTCAATGCCTACAAGTGGATTCTTGTGTGCCTGCCTTTAATATGGCCTGGAGGAGATGGATCCTAACTTTTCTTCAGATCTCAGATATTCCTGTGATGCAGAAAGTGAGTGGGCAAGACTGGGAATGAAAGCCAATGCATGTTGATGCATGGGCCGTTTATCATCTATCTTACAGTGAAGGACAAAAGTCGAGGTAGTGGATGAAAAATGAAAAGGATGCCAATGTAAATAACTTTAGAGAGGTAGGAGGTAAAAGAAAGTTGTTCTTTTATGAAAGTGATGGAGAAATGAAGTTTTGGAAGAAAAAAGAAAAGAAAAAAG